>BCNH02000003.1:1782508-1813732 GCA_001662345.2 Metrosideros polymorpha var. glaberrima | reverse complement strand
CCCCCCCCCCCCAAAACCGAAAAAATAAAAATAAGTTTATCTAATTTCTTTTCTTCTCTTTCGTTTTTCAATTCCTTCGAATTAGATTGAAATGTTTTCATTTTCCCATTATTTTTTATAAAAACATCAAGAAAAATTAAAAATTATATTCACACCAAAACTTGATATAAAATATACCTACATTTACTCTTATTCGTAAAAAAGAGCCATTGAAGCATTGATTGATCATGAATTGAATGTCCCTTATTTGAGTTGTCTCAACTCTATTATACATAAATGCTGTAAATTTAAATTTTGAAAGGCTTTTATCCACTAATTTTCTTTTTGTAATAGAATACTTTATCTTCAATTACTTGTATGTCCCTCGAATATCAATAATACTATGGAGGATATTCCGTCGATATAAGTCAATCAAATCAAGAGAAGATGGGATGAATTACAAATCACAAATTTCACCAACTACAAACAATTGAACGCGCAACCAGATACGCAACAACTTTATTCCATATAGTTACAAGTAATTGCTTAAAAAATTTCACTAAATGACGGACTTAATTATGAAATGGCAAGGCAAATGTGGCGGATGGTGATATAGGGACCCGAGGTAAGAACCGATAATGAAAATGGATTGCTTCGACTTCTTTTCCAACACTGGCACGACCTTCCATGACTAGGTCTCTCGCCTTTGCTGCATAGAGAGAAGCTAGGTCAAAAGCTAAAACGAGCATGAGGAGTATTGTCCATGAGCATTTCAAATTTGTTATTAGAGGCACTTGAGTGATTATTTTTCCCCTGATTTGGTATATAAGGGCGCGCATGACAACCATTCTGAAACAGAATTTCCGTTCCAAAAATAGGTTTGGAAGAGAAATCCGTTTAGTAAGGCAATTTCATTTTTCTATTTTTGAAATAAATTTCTGTTCCAGAAATAGAAATGGACTAGAAATTAGAGGTAAAAATTTTTTACTTCTTTATTTCTGAAACAAAAATAGAAAATTTTTTTTGGCTCTCTCTCCATTACGCTTGGGTTGCTCCTTTATACACACCCTGTTCCTTTGTCTTTCTCAAATAGAAAGAGAGAGAAGAATACTCTCTCTTTCTCCTTTATACGCTCTGGTGCTTCTCATTCCTCAGAAGGCTTCTTCTTAGTGGGTTTTTCTTGTTCCTTAGTGGGTTCTTCGCGTCTTGCTTCGTCTCAGCATAGCAAAAGTGAGTTCCCTCCCTCTATCCGTTCCTCTCTCTGTAGATCCGTCGAATCGATTAGGGCTTTTCAAGTCGATTAGGGCTTTTCGAGTCGATTGGTGACACCCTTAGTTGAAGCAGAGCACGCGATTCTTGCGTGCTCATGCTTGTTGCATCTGGTTAGTAGAGCGGCTTGCTTTTTCATGCGCGCCATGCTCTTTTGTCATGCGCGCCTTGCTCTTTTGTCTTTTTTGTTGTGCGAACTTTTGTGTTATGGGGTTGAAGAAGCAAGCAAAGCCGACCTCACTCGATGGGGGGTGGGTCGTGTCTTGTTGTGGTCTCTGGGCATGATGGTGATGGAGGGATGCAGGGGGAGTGTTCTTCGCTTTTAATGGTGGGTCTCTGGGCGTGATGGTGAAGGAGGGATTGAGAGGGTTTGTCTCTTTCTCTCTTATAATGCTGAGGTTCACAAATTATTTGTTGGTGACTAGAGTTTGTGTTTAGCTTTGCTACATAATGGGCCTTCGCTACTTTCAATTTGGAAGTGGGTTGAGGCTGGTCATTATATGGAAGAGAGATTGCATTTCCTCTTGAAAACTATTGTGTTACAAAGAGTGGTTAGTTTTGTTCTAGTTCAAATTGATTCATGAGCCTACTCACTAGATTCACTTTAAACTTGTGCTTGCTTTCTCATTGAGCTAACTGCTGTAAATGTTTAGTTGAAGTAGATCAATTCCTGTAAGCTGCATATGTTATCATAAGCACGATAAGCTATTATATGGATGTTTTCATCAATACCTTAGGAAGCTACCTATGTTGTGATCATAACAATGTTACTCATTCTCTCTTCCCAAACATTTAGAATAGCCTAAGTGGTGCTCAGAACTTGTGCAAGTATCAAGTTCAGTTGTTCCAGAAGCTGGATACTCATCTCTTTGCCTAGTATGGGCATATGTGGGATTCTCACACTTTCTCTTCAACTTCATCCTATTGATAGAGTTGCTTGTGCTTCCTAGGGCCTAAGCTTGTGTATCTCATATTGTAACACAAGATGAGGTTATAGATGATACATCGACTGAGGACGGAATCGAGATCAACATTCTTAGGAAAAGTATTGCCAATAAAATGGCAAGGGATCATGGTATGCTGGAGATGCTGGAGATTCCATGAAAATGTGTTTTTGACTTTTTTAATCTATTTCAATTATTTGTATTTGAGGATTTCCTATCTTGGCTCATGTAATGTGATGTTGTATATGGGGATCTCCATTATTTGAATTTGAGGATTTCTTATCTTGACTCTTGCAATGTGATGTTGTATGTGATTTGATGTTGTATATGAGGATTTTCATTATTTGTATTTGAGGATTTCCTATCTTGGCTCTTGTGATGTTCCAAGAAATAGAAATTTAATACAGTTATCAAACGAATTTCTGTTTCAAGAAGAGAAATTTTGTGTTGTTATCAAACGCATTTCTTTGTTTAGAAACTCGTCCAGAAATCAGAAATAGAAAATCTATTTTTGTCTAGAAATAAATTTCTAGAATAGAATGGTTGTCATGCGCGCCCTAAGTGGTTCGACAAAAAATTTTGTTATCAAAGTGAGCGTCGTACCAAATTCATGGTACTGCGAATGTTCCTTTCCCTATAAATAGCAATACTAGAGCAAAAGTGATGCATATACTTTTGGGAGAAAATCATTAGTGCATTTTTTTTTTTAAAAATGAGTGATTTGAAAAATATTTTTCGAAAAACAATCGCTTATATCATTTAGAAAAGTAAATAAATGAAATATTTTCTCATTGCCTACGAAAATAGTTAAGCATATATTATTATTGATGATAAAAATATTTTTTATTGACTAATTTTTCTAAATGATATAAATAATCATTTTTTAAAAAATATTTTTCAAATCATTTATTTTTTTGTGAAATAAACGCACCCTTTATTTTCTAAAGATTTTCTTCCAAAAGTATATGCATCACTCTTGCTCTAGTATTGCTATTTATAGGGAAAAAGACACTCGTTCAATCTCCTTCACTTTCTCATTCAACGACGATAGAGGAGAGCCGTTTCCAGTGCATCGCATTTTAGATTTTCTCCATGGAGTTCAATAAATTCTAAATAAGACTTCGATTCCTTGCCAATATGTCTTCTACTTTTTCTTTCGTTTTTTTTTTTTTTCCGTTCTCTTGCTGTCTGCCACATTCCATTGCCATTGATTGCGCTCTAGAGGGGCAAATTGAGTTTGCAAGGAAGGCCTAGTCGAATTGCCATCACCATGGCTGTAGATCTGGAGATGAGCTGAAGCATCTTCCTCCTGATCTGGAGATGGAGCTTTTCATGGTCATGGAGTCGAGAGTCGATGAGGTGAAATTGGGGATGAGCCCTGATCCGAGAGGTCGCCGAGTCCATATCTAGCTTTGACTAAAGTGACGGCCTTCATTACCTCCCTCATCTTCGTCAACACCTCATCATCTTCCACCTTTTCTTCTTATTTGATTGTCTGCAAATTGAAAAAAAAAAAAAAAACCCTAGTTTGGCATGATTTTGTCTGCAATCCAAACTTGGGGTTTATATTTGGGGCAAATATGTAGATGACATTGTTTAGGGCTATTATTGCTGACTAAGCACGTTGGCGAGCCACGTTGGTTAGGGAAATTAATAAAATATTGCGATGTTAGATTTCCAACAACACAAATCGGAGTTGGTACTAAAATTATCGTTTTTTTAAAAACGTAACACGTAAGTGATCTAATGAAATCAAAGTGAGCGTCATACGAAAGTTATGACACTTCTAGTGTCATTTTCTTCTATTTATAGGTACGAATTCTATTGAGATGGATGCCATCTCTATATTGCTTGTTATGACCTTACTCATGTGTAGTGTTAGAGTTCTAGATTTGTTTCTAGCATTGATAGATGCAATTTAGCACAAGCTATTCAACATACTTCCATACATACATGACAATTTCCCTCAAGAGACAGATTCTAAGTCACTCCTTTTATATAATCCATTTGCCATTACTTTGATCCAATTTTTAGCACATATATATCCTGCTTAAACTTGATCTTTCCGTTTTGGTAATCACATTATTTGTTATGGAAAAGTATTTCAATAACTCACCTCTCAGCTTGCTTTTCATTGTGCCACATTACTCTAGAAACTCTCTGGGTTTACTTGTGTGTATATACAGTTAAAGTTGCTCCTCTTCCCATCACTATAATTGCAAGGAGGACCATACATTCAAAATAACTACAATTTCATGTTAGCTCATTCGATATTTTTCACAAATTGATTAATTTACCCAACATTTTTATAGTGAATTTTTAAAAGGGAAAAAGCCGCAAAAATTTCAAATTATATTTATCGCGACAAATTTACCCTAAACATTTTTTTGCGACATAAAACATCCCAAATTATGCCCATAGTGATATATTTACTTTGAACTTTTCATTGTGACAATAAAAACTCCAAACTTATACCGTGTGACACATTTATATTTTGTAAGATGATTTGGTTAGCATTTTAGATTTACGTTTTGCATAATATTGAATACCTCAAATCCTAAAAGCATTTGAATATCTGTACTTAAGTCGGTCAAAGTCACGAAAATTTCATGCCCAAAAAATGTCATAGGGCAAATTTTCAAGATTTGATCTGCTCTTATTGATGGCTAAGTAGCGTGATGCCCAAAGCCAAGAGCTTATTGCTACAATGAAAAAGATGTATTAAACAAAGCATTGGCTCATCATTCCTAACCCACACTGGTCATCTTCCAATATTTCGAAGCCAGCTTGATTTGTGTATATTCAGACGCAACATTCAATCACCCTAATAACAATTTCTTAATTTGTCTTCATCTCTTTCCGTTGGGTGAGACTTTACTTCAACATCATATACACTTGATCGAGCTGTTGGGCCTCAACTGTCCCGGCACATGTACCAATAGTCGAGGAACCTAGTGTCAAGAAGTGCCGACCGAGCCTATATCTGGCAAACCTTTGCAGCCATGAAAGCTTAATGCAAGACGAATAGCACCAAAATGAAGGTGCGTATACCCTTGCTGAGTCCACCCGTGGGAACTCGGGACGAATCTAGAGGGTCCAAAACTGCTCTAGTTGAGTTGCAAGAACAAGATGTTGGTCAAAGCGAGTAGACTGCACATGCTAGTTAATTATTTCAACCTGATGCTCCTCTTATATTGGCCAAAAAAATGGCTTCTTTCGTTGTTTAATGTTGGACTCCATTGTAAGCCAACTTCGAACGACACTTGATATAAATGATACCCACGATCGCTTTTAGTCGTAAGAAAATGCAACTGAAGTGATGATCATGGATGTCCCTTCTCTTATTTGGCTCGACCCAATCACAAAGAACTGTCATAAATTTAGATTTTCAAAGGCTTAGACTATCCATCTTCTTTTTATATTCGAATACTTTATGTTAAATTACTTATACGTCCCTCCAATTTCAAGAAAACTACGAATGGTATTCCATCCAATTAAACAAATCAAACCAAGAGGAGATGGCATGACTAATCAATCACAGATTTCGCCAAGTACAAACAAATCAACGCGCAACCAAATCCCAAAAACTTTATTCCATCGGTAAATCTATTTAATAGTTACAAGTATTTGCTTCAAAATTTCACCGGATGGCAGCCTTAATTATCGAATGGCGGCTACAAGCCGCAATTGTGGTGGTAGCCAGGTCCAGATGGTGGAACGGGGCTTCGAGGCAAGATCCGGTAGTGAAAATGTGTTGCCTCGGCTTCTTCTTCGACTCTGGTACGGCCTTCAGGGACTAGAGTAGGGCGAGAAGCTAAGCCAGCTAAGACAAGCATAAGGAGGATCTATGTTACACCGATATCGACACGCGACACGACACGATATGCTGACACGTAATTTTTTAAAAATAAAAAATTTCGACACGTTGTATTTTAAATATATATATTTATATAAACATAATAAATTATTAAAAAAAAAGTGTCGCAATAGATTTATGAGCCATAAAATTGATATCAAATGCTTACTTTTAAAAATCATGTCAAGCACTATAGTAATCTAGTAAAGAAAGAGCATACAAAAGAGCACTTCACTAAAAGCAAGAGAAAAGGTTTGCCCAAATATATGGTCGATCAGATATAGATGAGGTGGGACTTGTTGAGGTGTGGTCCATACTCTCTATTGATAGGAAAGCATTAGGGTCCTGCTCTCAGGTGAGCGGGCGAGGGTCCGAGAGACCGCCCCGACGAGGGTTGAAGGGGATAGCGCCTCTTGAAAGTCAGAGGGCTTTTATGATTTAAGCCCATATTTTCTATTAGTAATTTGGATTTGGGCCTATGAATAACTATTGCTTACGTATACTCTCTTTCTTTTATAATTGAGTGATGTAACGAGATGTGTGAGGTGTTAATTATAGTAGAAGGATTCATCAAAAGAACAAAACGATCAAACTAAAGTAGAATTTATCCACAAAAAAGCAAAACATTATCTCTATTGCAAATAAGCAAGTGGAGCTCAATACGTGACATATCGCTCTTGTTGCTCCTCAGCTCATTTTACTCCAATCTAGAGCAGGATCTCAAAAACTCACGTTTTCTTTTTGTTGAAAAAAAAAATGCTGGGACACGCGTGTCCCATGCGTTGACCACGTGTCCGTGTAACATAGGGGAGGATCGTCCATGAGCATTTTAGATTAGCTCTCTCCATTGTTTCTTTTTTTTTTTTTTTAAATAATTTTCTCCCAAACGTTTATGCATGACTCTTGCTCTAGCATCGCTATTTATAGATACGAATTCTATTGAGAAGGACGGCATCTCCATATTGCTAGTTATGACGTTATAAATGTGTAAGGTTAGAGTTCAGGATTTGGGGTTACTAGAATTGAGAGATGCAAATTAGCACAAGTTATGTGTGTGTATATATCTGTGTGCGCACGCATACGCGCGGAAATTTCCCTTGAGCCAAATCCAAAGTTATTCCTTTTATGCAATATATCCACTACTACTTTGATCTCATTCTTAGCATATATGCCCTGCATAAATGTCGACTTTACAATTGGGTAATCACACAATTTATTATAGAAAAGTATTTCAAAATAACTCGCTTCCTATCTTGCTTTTCATTGTCTAACGTCGCTTGAGAAGATCTCTCTCGTTCACTAATTTAATGGATTCACTTTATTAGCTTAGTAACAATTATTAAAAAAAGTGTTGGGTTCTAGCGCACGAGCTTAGACCGAACCAAGTCAGTATGAAAGAGAGATTTCATAGTGGGACTGTTTTCCCGACCAATTTGGCTGTGGAAATAGCACCTTCCCCTACTTGTCAAAAGGGTCTTGTTAAATTAATTAAATGATGGAAATAATTCCTATTACGCTTTTTAAAAAATTCACTCACTTTAATAGTAAATTATATATATTCAAAGAACATTTAATAATATTTAACAAGTGCCCAAGAAACACCCGGTAACATTTTCTTTGTTGAAAATTCGTACATAGATTTCGGGGTAATTAGACTGATTTAATCTAGCAACTCTAGATTGGTAAAAAAGAGGGTTAATACCATGAAAAATCCTAAACTGGTACGTCTGTGACAAATATACCCAAAATTATTTTTTTGACCACGAAAAACCCCAAACTGATACACATGTGACAAATTTACCCCAAACTAATTTTTTGACCACAAAGAACCTCAAACTGATATATTTGTGACAAATTTACCCCAAACTGGTATATCTCTGATAAATTTACCCTCCGTTAGTTTCCGTTAAATTGTATTAATACCACGAAAAATTTCAAATTGGCAAATCTAAGACAAACGGAGGATAAAACCCAAAACTAGTATATCCTGTCAACTGTTACGTGTCATTAAACTCAGCATTTTAATAGTAAAATTTGACAAAAACTGACAGGGTAAATTTGTCACAGGTGTACCAGTTTGGGGTAAATTTGTCACAAATGTACCAGTTTAGGGTTTTTCGTGGTCAAAAAAATAATTTGGGGTAAATTTGTTATGGGTGTACCAGTTTGGGGTTTTTTGTGGTATTAAACCTATAAAAGAAATGTAGGTAAAAAGGAGTGAAGATAACGAAAACTGTGGGCAAAAGTGAACACTCAATCCGCTTTCAGATGGTACTGGTTTTTCGGCAATTTTGAGCTCAAAGGGATTCACGAAGTTTCTATATTATGTATCGGCAAATAAAAGGTACGGAAGGATTATGCTGTAGAGTTTCCCAATAAGTATCTGATTTCTGTCCTTACTAATAAATTGTGGATAATTTAACTCGGATCTTGCACAAAATATAAATTGAGGTCTGTTTCTTTAATTCACCTCTAAGTTTCCATATTGGTCTGGGCAGAAAACATTCCATACTAATTTTTGTTAAACGTTAATACCACAAAAAAAACTCTAAACTATGTCGTTGTACATCAATATTCCAAACTCTTTTTTGGTCACCAAAAAACTTTAAAATATACCATAGTGACACTAGTACCTCAAATTTTTTTATGTCCAAAGTTGAGTTAAGTACAGCAAAAGTGCCAAAAGTTGTGTACGGCTCTAACTTAAGTGCCAAAAGTTGTGTACGTGGCTGCCGGAGGTCCAGTTAGCAATAGAAAAACTAAAAATTTAAAAAAATTAATTTGAAAATAAGCTTAAAAAGTCATAAAAAAAGAATAAAAGAAAGAAAGGATAAAGGTAGAACAGGTGGTGAGACAACCCTTGCTGCCACCGTTGCCCCACCATCGCTGGCCAGCAAGGGTGGGGGGTTTGGTTGGTAGGGGTCGTCGAGTGGCTGACAACCCTCGCCGACTGCAGGCGAGGGTTGGTGACCCTTGGCCAAGCCTGCGTGAGGGCCAACAACCCTCGCCTATGGTCGGCGGCGTTGTGGCAGTGAGGGCTTGCACAACCCTCGCCGCCTGTTCCCTCTTCATCTTTTTTAATTTTTAGCTTATTTTTAAAGAAGTAGAAGTTAAAAAAACCGACAAAATGGAAAAAAGAAAAGAAAAAGTGACGTGCCATTCTTTTTTTAATTAAAAATGCCACGTAAATTTTTTGTTTGAATTTCTCGCTGTTGGCACTTAAGTGATTGTATTTCTCCGATTTTGGCACTTATGTAAGTCGGCGAAAACTTTTGGCGCTAAAGAGATCTCCATACACAACTTTTGACATTTTTGTTGTACTTAACTCATTCAAAGCCCACAAACTATGCTCACATCGATACAAGTTTAAGATATTGTCCAATTAAAAAAAACTAGGGTATTGGTGTCATAGTTGATAAAGTTTAGGGTTTTTGATGATACACAATGGCTAATTTTGTCACAATGGTATAAGTTTGGGGTTTTTGTGATACAAAAAAAAATTGGGTTAATACCATGAAAAATCCCAAATTGGTACACCTGTGATAAATTTATCAAAAACTAATTTTTTTACCATGAAAAATCCTAAGTTGGTACACTTGTGACAAATTTACCTTGAACTAATTTTTTGACAACGAAAAACCCTCAATTGATACATCTATGACAAATGCATGTGACGAATTTATCCTCCGTTAATTTTCGTTAAATTGAGTTAATACCACAAAAAAAATCCCAAATTGACACTCTTGTGACAAATAGATGGTAAAACCCTAAACTGGTAGACCCTGTCAACTCTTATGTATCATCAAACTTAGTAATTTGACGATAAAATTTGACGAAAATTAATGGAGGGTAAATTTGTCACAATGTACCAGTTTGTGGTAAATTTATCATAGTTATACCAATTTGGATTTTTCGAGGTCAAAAAAATAATTTGAGGTAAATTTGTCATATGTGTACCAATTTAGGGTTTTTGTGGTATTAACCCAAAAAAGTATGAGGTTGTAAAAAAATCCAACTCAAAAGTTTAAACTATTCGATTAAGGGAGGCCACATATATATAAATAGAATATAAACCCCATAGTCAAGTCAAGCGATGTGGTACATTGCAACACTCTCTCACATTCAAGTCGGATTAGAAATGGCACATGGAATTTGACTAATGGAGTGGATGCACATGCCAAATAAACTAGGGCAAAACCTGATACCATAATAGCAAGCAAAACCCAATAACTAAATTATTAGGTGGAGGAAGACCATATATACAATGTGTGTATAAAGAACATATAAACTCTATATTTCAAGCGCTATGATTTTTCTTAATAGAAGTATTGATTTTTCATGACATAGTTTAATGGTTTTTGTGGTATTTTCTCTTTTCTTTATATTAGTATCTAGGGATAATGACGCAAATTGTCCTTAAACTTTGGCCCAATGTGCAATGTGGTCCTTGAACTTTCAATTTGACATAAATGGTCATGAACTTTAGCTCAATGTTCAATATAGTCCCCGAACTTTTAATTTGATACAAATGATCCGTGAACTTTTGGTATATGTTCAAACTAGTCACTGAACTATATGAAAATGTTCAATGTTGTCCTTAAACTTAAATCAATGGAAGGATCACATTGAACATTTTCATATAGTCAAGGCACTAGTTTGAACATGTACCAAAAGTTCAAGAACTATTTATGTCAAATTGAAAGTTCAGGGATCACATTAAATATTGAGCTAAAGTTCATGGACTATTTGTGTTAAATTGAAAGTTCGGGGATCACATTGCACATTAGGCCAAAGTTTATGAACCATTTGTGTCATTTTCCCTAATATCTAAATTAGAGGAAAATTGTCCAAAAAATCATAAACCTATTGAACATTTGGCCAATTTAACCATAAATTTTGCAATTTTGCCAATTGAGTCCTAAATATTTTTAGGTTTTTCCAGCTAAGTCCATCTAGCTAATTTTAGTTGAAAATTCCTAACATGAACATCGGTAATGCCACATAAGACGGCTGGTGCTAATGTAAATAATTTTTTTTTTATAAATTTTTTTTATTTTATCTTTTACAAGTCCAGCAAGGGTCGCTGGTCATAGGCAAGGGCCGACCGACCATCGCCAACCACTGCCAAGGGCCGACAACCCTTGCAACCATTGGGTGAGGGCCGCGACCCTCGCTCGCGAGTGATGAGGGCCTCGTAACCGTCACCTAGCTGCCGGCAAGGGTAAGCCGGCCATCGCTTGTGACCCATGAGGGTTGGCCAACAACCCTCACCGACCTTGGAAGAAAAAAACATAAAAAAGAAGAAATAAATAAATAAAAATGATAAAAATTCAGAAATTTTTAAATAAGTTATAAAAATGGTTCACATTTGCGTCAATTGTACCACTCAGGACTGTGCCATGTAGAATGGCCAACGTCCAAGTCAGCAATTTTTGGCAAAAATTGATCGGATGGACTCAATTGAACATACATCAAGTTATCAAAAACTACCCAAGCCTTTTTCTTTTATGAAAGTCAATTGCAGTAAGAATAGAAAGAAAAGCCACATAATTCAAACGACACTCGACGTCAGATATACCCAGGACTACTATTAGTAGTGAAAAATGCCTATTCTTTTTTCTTTTCTTTTTTGTCTTCTTTGCTTTTTAAGTTACCTTTTTATCATTTAACCTAATTTAACTTAACTTTGGTTAAAGAACAAGATTTGGATGAAAACGTCTTTTAGCCTTACATTTCATGCTTTAGTGATGTGAATGCAATGTAAGGGAGAGAATAATAAAAAAGAGCCATGTCAACATTTTCAGTTGTCAAGTTGGACGGAGTTAGCGAAATGATATGATTCCACTGATTTGATAAGTTTTAAGACTTAATTTTGTTTTTTGAAAGTTTTATAATTTAATTGTATTTTCGTGATAAGTTTTAAGACTTTTAATGCAATTATAAAATAAAAAAACAAAATAGTAGGTCAAGAGTAAGATAAATCAACAAGCAATCAAATCTGCCACAACTTTATTCAATCGGTGAAGTTATTGCATAGTTATAACTAATTACTTCAAAAATTACACTAGATGGCAGACTAAATTATGCAATGGCTGCGACAAGCCTCAATTGTGGTTGGGATTAGGTCCAGAGGGGACTTCACGCAAGATCCGGCAGTGAAAATGGGTTGCTTCGCCGCCTTCTCCGACACTGGAACGACCTTATGCTCCGACACCAGCACGGCCTTCCGCGACTAGGTCTCTTGCCATTGTTGCAGGGAGAGAAGCTAGGCCAAAAGCTAAAATGAGCATGAGGAGGATCATCCATGAGCATTTTAAATTAGCTCTCGGCATTGTTTCTTGCTTCGTTTTTTTTTTTTCTAATAATTTTCTCCCAAACGTATATGCATGACTCTTGCTCTAGTATCGGTATTGACAGGCACAAATTCTATTGAGAAGGATGCCATCTCTATATTGCTTGTTATGGCATTGCTCATGTGTAGTGTTAGAGTTCTAGATTTGTTTCTAGAATATATAGATTCAAATTAGCACAAGTTATTCAACATGCTTCCATAAACATGACAACTTCCCTCGAGAGCCATATTCTAAATTGGTCCTTTTATAGAATCAATCTGCCATTACTATGATCCCAATTTTAGCACATATATGCTGATTAAATTTTGATCTTTACATTTCGGTAATCACATGATTTTTTAACATGTCGAGTGACTTTACATCTTTTGTTAATAGTTTGTTCAACAGATGTTCGTAAGCTCTAGTACCACGGATTCACTAATTAGATGGACACTAAGGCTGCGAAAGGGGATCAAAGTTTGGAAGGATGCATATGAGCTAAAATCCTAGTCGGTGTTCTTGTAATTTGAGTGCTTTGTTATGTTACAATGTGATACAACTCCAAGTAAGAAATTTATAAGTATTATCTATCAACTGGCTATACCGATGGACACAATGAATGCTTCACATAGCAATGCGAGTAACTTGGCTTTGTTGTTGCGGTGAGAAAGAAACCTTCTCGGATATCCTTAACACTTTTGAAAACTATTGAATTTGGAAACGAAAATCACATTGAAAAACTAAATAGCAAGATACGAACGCTACTACAAAAAACAACACGCGACAGGTACAACCGTCCCAAAAAGTGCAAAATCTGTCACCAAAGACCATTAGCTACGGCTCATTGCCCATCACCGAGTTGCTGCAAAGTCGAACAGGCCTCAAGTCCTCAAAAATTAGCCAAGCTTTTTTCTCTTATGAAAGTCAATTGGAGTAAGAATAGAAAGAAAAGCCACATAATTCAAACGACACTCGACATCAGATATACCCAAGATTACTCTTAGTTGTAAAAAATGCCTGTTCTTTTTTCTTTTCTTTTTTGTGTTCTTTTCTTTTTAATTTAGCCTTTTTATCATTTAATCTAATATAACCAAACTTTGGTTAAAGAAAAAGATTTGGACGAAAACATCTTTTCAGCCTTACATTTCATGTTTTAGTGACGTCAACGCAACGTAGAAGTGAAAAAATAATAAAAAAGATCCACGTTGGCAATTTCAGTTAAACACATTAGACGAAGTTAGCAAAATGACTTGATTACACTAATTTGACAAGTTTTAGAACTTAATTACACTTTGTGATAAGTCTTATGACTTTTAGTGGACTTATCCCAAAATACAAAGGTAAGATAAATCAACACGCAACCAAATCTGCAACAGTTTTGTTCTATCGATGATTTATTGAATAGTTACAAGTAATTGCTTCAGAAAATTCACTAGTGTTGTAGCTAGATCTATCACCTAGAGGGTGTGAATAGGTGAATTTAGCCGATCTTAACTAATATTGCGAAATTAAGAAAGTTAAGATAAAATATAAAGGACGATGCAAAGTCTAAGCTTTGCGTCTGAGGTGATGAATTGTGCAAGTGTGCAATATAGTCTCAGATGCTGAAAGTGGAAGTAAAGATATAGAGAATTTTGCACACAAAGCTTATAATGGTTCGGCTTATATTAAACCTACATCTACTCTCCATGCCAGCAGCCTACTGACTAGATTTCACTAGATAATCCTCATTAATTACAAAGAGTGAAGATTGTCGTGACCTAAATTTCGCCAAATCTAGGCAAATGGATTACTAAGTCAATTAATAAATCAACTAACTTAGCTTGAGCTCTCTCAAGCTCTACCAAATCATGACTTAAGTTCAAATAATTAACATGCAAATGATTTAATTTTAGAGTCGCCACTAATCAGTTTACGGTAGATCGATTAGACACCTAAATAAAGTATCAGGAGAAATACTCTATTTCTTCGAACCAGAGATTATGAGTCTGGAAACTTGGTTACGCTAGATTACTCTAATGCCCTTTCGGTACCGTTCTTTTATTTAAGAAAACATTTGAGCAGGCAGCTTTGAGTTAATTTTAACCAAAAGTTTTAACATGTGAGGTGTTCATGCGAGTGCGCAAACATTATTTAACACAAAATAATCGAAGCGTTAAATAAATTGCAAGATAAGGGTAGAGTAAACATACCTGGACGTTGCAGCCTAATCCCTAACGCTTATCTCCCAAACGTAAGACCTAGACTAATACAATTATCTTTTGGGGTTTTCACTTATTTAATGAGAATGCAATGCAACTATACTAAAATACAAATAACATGAGGAATGATCATTACCCTCACATGGCATGCATCTAATGACATACAATCGAATGACGTGCATTAAAGTTTTATCCTATATGACATGCAATAGGGATCCTAAACTTACCTTTCTAAATGACGGGTAAAATGTCAGGCAACTAAACCATATGTTATGCATTTAATAATCCTAAGTTACTAAATTAAATTAGTGCATGGTCCTAGATTATTTATACTAATGATATGTCTAAAAAATGCGATTGAACCTAAACATGGCACTAAATGAATTCGGACATAATATTACATGAATGCACCTAAGCATGATACTAAATGAATCCAGACTAGATATTACATGAAATGCACCTAAACATGATACTAAATGAATCTAGACATAGTACTAAGATGAACCTAGACTAAATGGCGTACCAAATATGTGACACGCACATGAATGTTTATTTTTTGGTATTTTATGATTTTCGGAATAAAAAATGCATGAAATTCAAAATACCATAAATGAAGATTATCTTTAATATTTAGGAATTAATTGAAATTAAATCCCAACAATATTTTAGAAAATCTTATCCTAGTTCTAGAAGATTTTAAGATGAATTGTTACTTAAATGATGCAATGCTAATCTATATGCAAGATTATTTAAATGAAACTAAATCCTATGAGATATCGTTTTTAGGAAACGTTATTTTTCTAAAATAGAATGCAACCTATGAGATACGATTTCTAAAATATCATATCTTTCTAAAGATGATTTTAAAGATGGAATCTCTAGTAAATTCCACCTTCCTATTTATTTTGATTTAAAAAAGGGAATTTCGAATTTTGAAAATATTTAGAATATCTAAAAAAAAATATGCACCGAATATCCATCACATCCAAATGGCAAGATTTTATCGGCGGATCATATCCGACGGATTGCGGATAGGTTTGGCCGACATGTTAAGATTTGGCAAATCGTATCCGACGGATTGCGAATAGGTTTGGCCAATCTTCCGTGCGTGGGAATCAAATATCAAGGATTAGATATTAGATTGCTCATTATGCACGTTGTCGAATTAGGAAATTTCCTAATTTAATCTTAATAGAATCTAGGAGATATGCACATTAGATAACAATGATTCAAATTGGGAAACAATAAATATCGGAATCAAATCGGATAAGGGAATGACCTATTTCGTGGATAACGTTTCCAAATTCAAACGCGATGGGATCGGGATAAACCGGTGGTGGCTCGAACGGTGGCTTGCGACAAGGATAGCTACGCACGATGGACTTGCATCGGTGGATACTCGTCGTCCGTGGCCACGCAATGGCTCATGGAACAAAGGCCGATGGTGGTGGGCTACTCTGTGAAACCTGCGAAACAGAACAGAACGTTGGGGTAACCCGATGAAGATCACGAGCAAAGACTTCAGACAATCAATTTTATTTCCTGGCTACTCCTTTTTCACTTCTCTTCCACCAACAATCACTCCCCTCCTCACGTTCTTCTTCCTCCATGTTCAAATCAGTATTGATGTGTTCCACTTCTGCTTGAGATCAGAGAAGAAAAAGAGACAAAAGATAACAATGGGATGCTAAAGTGAGATTTTTCAATGAAGAATCGTGACCCCAAAGTCCACTTCAATTTGTCTTCATCCCTTTATCTGTTTGCTTGGGAAACAGTAGCAGGCAAGACCAAGACTTGGTCGTGGTGTCGCTGCAGGGGGACGTCGTCGGGACTCGTCAAAATCTCCACCGATTGTTGAAGTTGGAGGAGGAAACAACAGAGCCGCCTGGAAAACTGCAGCAGTAGGGATGCAGCAGCAGGGAGCGGCAACAGCAAGGAGCAAACAGCAGGGGACGGCAGCAGGAATGTCTCTCTCACGTGTGTCTCAATGTGTGTTCTGAAAAACTCAATTGCCGATCCTAAACTTTGAGGCATAATGGTGTTTATATAGACGATATTAGGTCAAGTTAGGGGCCTCAACTTTCTATTATTTGCAAATTTGACCCCAAATTTAATTGTTTTCTCAATTGGATCCCTAGGGGTCAAATCGCATCAAATTGGCTCCAATTCCATCGCCGGTCCGATTTAAATGCAAAATGCATGATTTAATCATGCTGAAAATTAAAGAAAAATGCTCCTAAGTCTAAATGCAAACTAAATGTAATCGAATTAAATATTTTTTGTAGGGGCCAAGGTCGGTCCCTTTTTTGTGTGTAATTTAACAAATTCTAAATAAAAACTAAATGAAGGTCAAAATTTAGATGTCAACAAAGATGTACTTAAGTGATGAACTACATTGTCTCACAATCACTCTAACAATATATCTCAAAGATCACTATTTTTAGCTCAAATAAAGACAAGTGTGTAAAGACGAAGGTTTGCTCAGACTTTGGAATACTTGATTCACGATCACACAAACTCGATAGTCTCCTGATCTCTTTTATACTCCTCTATGTCCAAACTTCATGTTGGATAGCCTGAGAGGAAGATTCCCCAACCAACCCGTTGGATGGAACTTGCCAAAAGAATATTGAAGTAGCCGTTGAGAGTGAGATTAGAATCTCCTATTGATTCAGTTGCCCATATCGCTGAATCTAAGTTTCATAAGTTGAAGGTCTTCGATTTGGAAAGAGTGCCTTGCCTTTCAAGGAATTGCTAATCAATCTTAGATGATTTGCTTGCAAGAAGCCATTGCAAATACATCAAAGGATTGATCTTCAATCATGGATAAATAACTTGTGAAATCCTGACTAGATCATTAGTTATTGCAAACGATATAACCAAGGTGTTTTGAGTTTGAGGTATAATCTGCTCAGATGTTATCGCTTGACTCTGAATAAGATCTGAGGTAGAATCTTCCTATTATAGAGTTTGAGTTTGAGAGTCACAAAAACAACTTTAAGTCTTGTAGATATCCTCTCGTTACTCTAAAGAGGTCCATTCCAAGAATAACATCAATAAGGAGGTCAATACATATCCTCAAATGAAATATCCAGAAATAACATGCAGCGTCGGAAAATGATTCCCTTAGACATATTCACCTGAAAAATATCTTCATTAAGCTTATTTAACAACTGGAAAGGCTTTGTTAATCATCAAAGTAACTTAGAAGGTTTAATCAACAACTAGATGGCGGACTTAATTATGCAATGGCAGCCACAAGCTCAATTGTGGGTGGGATTAGGCCCAGAGGGGACTTCATGCAAGATCCGATAGTGAAAATGGTTGCTTCGCCTTGTTCTCGGACGCCGGCACGAACTTCTTGTCCTACGCCGACACGTCCTTCCACGACCAAGTCTCTCTCCTTTGTTGCAAGGAGAGAAGCTAGGGCAAAAGCTAAAATGAGCATGAGGAGGATTGTCCATGAGCATTTTAGATTAGCTCTTGCCATTGTTTCTTCCATCTTCTGTTTTCCTAATAATTTTCTCCCAAAAATATATGCATGACTCTTGCTCTAGTATTGCTATTTGTAGGCACGAATTCTATTGAGAAGGATGCCATTTCTATTTTGCTTGTTATGACATTACTCATGTGTAGTGTTAGAGTTCTAGATTTGCCTCTAGAATTGATACATGCAAATTAGCAATAATTCAACATAATACATGACAACTTCCCTCGAGAGCTAGATTCTAAGTCCGTCCTTTCATAGAATCAATCCGCCATTACTACGGTCTCAATTTTGGCATATATATCCTGCTTAAATTTTGATATTTACATTTCAATCATCACGTGATTTTTCAACATGTTAAGTGACTTTACATCTTTTGTTCATAGTTTGTTCAACAAATGTTCGTAAGCTCTAGTACCAAATGTACACTAAAGTTGCGAAAGGGGATGAAAGTTTTTAACATGTTCAGTGACTTTATATGAGCTAAAATCCTAGTTACTGTTCTTGTAATTGGAGTGCTTTGTTATGTTACAATGTGATACAACTTCAAGTAAGAAATTGATAAGTATTATATATCAACCGCTTATACCGATGGACACAACGAATACTTCACATAGCCATGCGAGCAACTTTGGCTTTGTTGTTGCGGTGAGAAAGAATTCTTCTCTTATATTCTTATTACATTTGAAAACTATTGAATTCCAAAACGAAAATCACATTAAAAACTAAATAGCAAGATAGGAACGCTACTAAAAGAACAACCCAAAAAGTGCAAAATCCTGTCGATAAAGACCATTACCTATGGCTCATTGCCCGTCGCCGAGTTGCTGCTAAATCGAACATGCATCAAGTTCTCAAAAGCTATCCAAGTTTTTTTCTCTTATGAAAGTCAATTGCAGTACGAATAAAAAGAAAAGACAAATAATTCAAACGACACTCCACGTCAAATATGCGCAAGATTACCTTTAGTCGTGAAAAATGCCTGTTATTTCTTCTTTTCTTTTCTTTTTTTTTTAAATGGCCTTTTTATCTTTTAATCTGCTCTAACTAACTTTGGTTAAAAATAATAATGTTTGGACAAAAACATCTTTTTAGCCTTACATTATGTTTTAGTGACGGCAACGCAAAGCAGGAGAGGGAAAATAATAAAGAAGAGTCGCGTCAATAGTTTCGGTTAGACAAGCCAAACGGTTAGCAAAAGGACTTGTTAACACAAATTTGACAAATTATGTTACTTAATTGAACTTTTTTTAAAATTTTTTTATGACTTTATTGTATTTTCGTGATAAGTTTTATGACTTTTAGTGCACTTATCCCAAAAAACATTGTAGGTCAAAAGGAGGTAAGATAAATCAACATGCAACCAAATCCGTAACAACTTTATTCTATTGGTGAATTTGTTGAATAGTTACAAGTAATTGCTTCAAAAAATTCACTAAATGGCGGACTTAATTATGCAATGGATGCGACAAGCCTCAATTGTGGGTGGGACTAGGTCCAGAGGGGACTTCATGCAAGATCTCGTAGTGAAAATGGATTGCTTCGCTTTCTTCTCCGATACCGGCACGGCTTTCCGCGACCAAGTTACTCACCTTTGTTGCAGGGAGAGAATCTAGGCCAAAAGCTAAAATGAGCATGAGGAGGATCGTCCATGAGCCTTTTTAGATAGGCTCTCGCCAATGTTTCTTCCTTCTTCTTCTTTTCCTAATAATTTTCTCCCAAAAGTATATGCATGACTCTTGCTCTAGTATCGCTATTTATAGGCATAAATTCTATTGAGAAGGATGCCATCTCTATATTGCTTGTTATGACATTACTCACGTGTAGTTTTAGAGTTCTAGATTTGTTTCTAGAATTTATAGATGCAAATTAGCACAAGTTAGTCAACATATTTCCATATATACGGGACAACTTCCCTTGAGCCAAATTCTAAGTCAGTCCTTTTATACAATCAATCCTCCATTACTTCAATCCCAAATTTAGCACATATATCCTGCTTAAATTTTGATCTTTACATTTCGGTAATCACATGATTTTTTAACATGTTGAGTGACTTTACATTTTTTGTTAATAGTTTGTTCAACAAATGTTCATAAGCTCTAGTACCACGGATTCACTAATTAGATGCACACTAAAGTTGCGAAAGGAGATCAAAGTTTTGAACTATGTTACACCGACACTGACACGCGACACGCGACACGCGACACGACACGACACGCCGACACGTAATTTCTCAAAAATAGAGAATTTCGACACGTTCCGACACGTTGTATTTTAAATATATATATTTGTATATATACATGATAAATTACAAATCCACAAATAAATAAATAATAATAAAAGAGCATAGAATGAATTTACACTAAAAACATTAATCCACCATTTGTTAGATTCTAATCTTCGCAACAAACAAAAGTGAAACATAGCCGCGTGACAAGAACATGACCAAAAAGAAAACAAAAAAAGCCTTTTCCTCTTTGTGATCTATATGAGAGGAAGCTGGATAAAATGTGTGAGTATTGCAGAATTGAGATTTTTTGAAGTTCCTAATGCATCGACATTTATTTAACAAATTTTCATTGTATTTTGTTTGCACATTTCATAAGCATTTTCGACTCTTCAAAATTCAGGAAAAAAAAAGCAAGATGAAAAGAATCATGGAAGCAACAAAACTATGATCTTACAAAATTCCTTATAATCATAATATTTACCACACTGGTGATGAATAAATAAATCATAAGTTTTTATAGTTTTTTTTTTCTTTTGCCTATTTTTTTTGGTTAACTTTTGAGTGACAAAATATAAAATATTTTTATTTATAGGGATAGGAGTTGGGCAATGGGCACAACAAAGAGGGAGATCTTGGCGCCGCTTGTTTGTGCTTGCATCTTTGTCCCACATTGAACGTTTGCAAAGGAGAGGGATGAGAAGTGAGTGTATATAAGGGAGCAAGGGAGTTGAAGTCAAATGGGCCATGAACAAGGCCCATGGTCGAGGAAAAGTGGCCTCATCCCCCTCAACCAACATTTTTGATCGGATTTGCGTGTTTGAATGCGAGTCCGAAGCGTTGATTGCGTGTCGACATTCGACACTCGGTTGACCACGTGTCGAGCACGTGTCATTGCGTGTCGGACGCGTGTCAGTGTCCGACACGACGCGCACTTTCGGGGGAGCGTGTCCGTGTATCATAGGTTTTGAAGGATGTATATGAGCTAAAATCCTAGTCACTGTTCTTGTAGTTTAAGTGCTTTGTTATGTTACAAAGTGATACAATTTCAAGTAAAAATTGATAAGTATTATATATCAACCGGCTATACCAATGGATACAATGAATATTTCACATCGTATTTTTTAATTGTGGACATCTAAATTTTGGCGATTTAGTTAGCCATTCATTGCAGAAAATTAGGGATCGATTCCGGCCCCAGCAAAAATAATCTTCATTAATTTGCATATAGTTTTAAGAACATTTAACATATAGGTCATTTCAAGTGATTGCATTTAATTGGATTGGGGTGGGTGGACTTAAATGAAAAGGTTTTGAACTTAATAAGCCCATAAGAGCACCTAATTTTGGCCAAGCCAATTGAAAATCTCTTTGGCTGAAAATTAGTGCTAAATTTTATAAAGGGTTTTCTATTCTCGAAAATATTGAATAATTCAAAATGCAAAATAAGTTGAAGGAAAACCCTAGTTTCATGTCTCAAGAGGGAGAGCTATAGAGGAGGCCACACCATAGAATACACAGTAGCTTTTGAGAGGGCCAAATAAAATAAAATAAAAAAAACCTCAAACTTTAGACGTTGCCCAAATTATTATCAAAATTTCTTTTGTCTTGTAAAAAATCCTCAATTGTTGGACTAAAACCTAAAAAAATCCAAACTTTAAATGTTGTCCCAATTATATCCAAAAAAAATTGTCTCGTAAAAAATTCCAAACTTTTATTTTTGTCACAAATTTACCACCATTAACTTTCTATCTAAAATGACCGTTAGTGAACCTACGTAGAATACCACGTCATTAATGAAATTCTCTGCAGCAAGCTAACATTGACAAATAATCCACAAAATGATGTCTTCTTGGATGAATAATTAGGGTTTGACTTTTCAATTGCTCTTACTTTTTTTTGTATCATCTCGTCTCTCTTCTATCTTACTCGAATTTTCTATGTCGCTCAGTCGTTTATCTCTTGCTCTTGGAGAGCTTGTGGTCGAGACGCTCGGACATCTCTTGGTTGAAAAATTTTGAAATTTGTTTGTTAGAGATTTTATATATTAGATAAGACAATGGTTCTTCCATAAATTATTCTTGCTCTGACTTGAACAAGAGATGGAGGACTTTGAGCGCAAGAAACGGAGAAGTGAGCTTGTGGAAGATTCGAACGATATGAAAGGGAGTCGAGACGATATGAGAGCAATTGAAAAACCAAACTTTAATTGCTCATCCAAGAAGACGTCATTTTATGGACTATTTGTCCATGTCAGTTTGCTGAAGAGAATTTTATTAATGACGTGGCATTTTACGTAGGTTCACTAACGGCTATTTCAAACAGAAAGTTAACGGTGGTAAATTCGGGACAAAAATAAAAGTTGGGGACTTTTTACGAGATAAAAAAAGTTTTGGATATAATTGAGACAACATTTAAAGTTTGGGGTTTTTTATGAGATAAAAAAAAATTTCAAATGTAATTAGGATAACACCTAAAGTTTGAGTTTTTTTGGATATTGGGCCCTTTTGAGAGAGATTGGTCTTGAGAGAGAGAAGTCAACTAGAGAGAGTGTCTTGTCACCTTAAAAAAAAAAAAAGTGGAGTCAACAAGTCAGAAACGAATACAGAAATTTACTATCTGTGCATACACATAACACATACGGTGATTTGTATAATAGAATTAGGATAGAATAGAATAAAAAAAAAAAGAATACAGAGAAAGGACAAAAGAAGAGAGAGAACCAACGTTCTCCGTACTCGGTAAAGAATTGGAAAGGAAGTCAAAAAAGTGGTTTTCTCTCTTTCTCTTTGTCTGACGCTTGACGCAGCACTTCCCAGAACAGATTGCGACTGCCATGGTCGCCTACCTGCAGAGTCGTCGTCGGCCCAGCAATTCTAGACAATTTTTCTCGGGTTCCCGTCAAGTCCGGCATCTCTTACCGCCCTCAAGCAATGCCTCACCATAAAAGCTCCAAATTCGAAATGGACCAGCAACCTCATCGCCGTCCTCACTCCCCAACAAGTCTCTACGCAGTTGATAGCCTCTTTGGAGAGCCTAACAATATCGGGATCCTCATTGCCGTACTATCCCCACTCCAGACTAGCAAATTAGCCAGCTTCGTTGTCTCTTTTGAATTTCCTCCGATAACAAATTAGCCAACTTCGTCCCCTTACGCTACATGACAAAATTTTTGAAATAGGTTTGGAACAAAAAATCCTTTTTTTAAGGCAATTTCTTTTTTTATTTTATTTTATTTTTGAAACAAATTTCTATTAAAGAAATAGTTTTGAAACACAAATAAGAAGTTAAAAATTTTAACTTCTTTATTTATGGAATAGAAATCAAAAGTTAAAATCTTTTGTCTTTTTCTCTTCACGACTCACTCTCTTCTCTCTCTCGGCTACTCGCCTCCTCCCTTCCCTTCGTGGGCCGTCGCTGCTCACTCAACCCCCCCTCCCCCATCCTCCTCTATTGCTCGCCCGTCGCTGTCCTCCTTTGCTACCGCCACCTGTTGTCGTCCTCCTTTGCCGCTCGCCGTAGCCACCCTCTTTTGCTATGTGTTCGCTATTGTCGCCAGTACTGTTAGGGAAATAGAAATTTTATACTGTTATTAAACGAATTTCTATTTCGAGAATATAAATTTTGTATCGTTATCAAACTCGTTTCTTTACTCAAAAATTGATTTCTAAAATAGAAATTGTCATTCATGCCCTAGGTGTCCTTGCAGCAACCCCAGCGTATGCCCATTAAACCAGCAAGCTTTGGGTACCCTCAGTGAGTCTAGGAATATTTTGTGCCTCCATAGTCCCTAATCAGTGGTTCCCATGACGGCACAGAGGATGACCTGTGGCCATCTCGACTCTTCTGGTCGATACATGGGACAGGAAGGCTAGTACAACAAACTGCACATTCAGTTGCTCTTAAAAAGAGTGCTATGATTATGAATAAAGCCAAAAGTCCATCAAAAGGAAAAAGAATTGAAAGTTATGTATAATGACTGATGGGAGGGTGCTGGATATGGTATTTTTGTTGTTGTTGGGAGGGGTAGCTTGATTGATGGGGATTGATATTGATTGTTGGGGTTGTTGTCCATGGTTTTGTTTGGGTTGATTTTGAGATGTTTGGTGGGAGGGGAACCTTGACTAATGAGGGTTGGTATTGTTTGGTTTTGAGATGTATGGTTGATATTGTTTGGTGGGAGGGGAAGTTGCACATGTTTTTGGTTGATATTGTTTGGTGGAGGGGTAGTTGGATTTTTTTTTTTGTTTTGTTATCCAGATTGACTAAATGTAAAGAAGCGGTTGAATGTCAATGGCAACGATGTTTATTTTGTCTATACTCTTGCCAATTCCATTTTTTTTTCTTGCTTTTAGCTTGGTTGTGCTAGGTTGTGCTAGTTTGTGGTGGTTTATGATGGCATGGTGTAGTTTTGTGCTTGGGTTGCAGTTCTTTTTGCAGGTGATGCAAGCAAAACACTATGACAACACTTGTATATGCTGGTTGGTGCTTGCACCAATCAGCTGGTGTAGTTTTGTGCTTGTGTTGCACTTATTTATTCAGCTGGTGCAAGCACAAGATTGCACTAACACTTGTATGTGCTGGTTTGTGCTTGCACCAACTGGCTGGTGCAGTTTTGTGCTTACACCACCAGCCAATTAGTCTTACTAGTTTGTGCTTACACTAGCAACGTGGTGTAGTTTTGCGCTTGTGCCACACTTATTTTTGCAATTGATGCAAGCATAAGACTACACTAGCACTTTTAACAAAATTGTTCTCATGTATGGTGAAGACTACACTAGCACGTGCATGTCCAAGGTGTGTTGGCAAGCAAATGGTCCTCATATGGTCGGGAGTATTTCAAAAAATGAAACCAACATAAATTTTGAATGACTAGCACCGAAATAATCACTTTTTAACAATGATTGGCATTGAAGTGATCATGTTAAACAAAATTTGGTACTCAAACCATCACTATTTACAACTTTTGGTACTCAACAATCGTTAACTTGACCAGCGTTTGTAGCAAATCAACAGTTTCACCAAAAGTTGCAGCAAACTACAAAAGATTCATAATACACAACTGAGAAAAGAAATTCACATTTTCACAAGAACTGAATTCCAATCCCATACCAAAAGCCTACAAATTGCAGCGATGAAGCTCATCAGATCACATGGTAAATAACCCATACTTAATTAAACTACATTACAAAAGCATATGGGTTTGTAGCAAACCAACATTTCTAACAGAATTTGTAGCAAACCAATAATATAACTAAACTTACAAATTACCCTTGATACAATTACATATTCCATTGGTCTTCGACTATGGTAGACGGATAAGTTTCTTCTCATTTCTTACTTTACATTTGAGCATAAAATAGGCCAAACAATGGAACAACAACACAATCAACACTCAATAACACTTTGTTTCACTTTTCATCCTTGAAACTTCATTCTTCAAATGGTTGGCCATAGATGCTAAAGCCTTCAATTATTCTTGCATTGAGTTGATATCGTCCAACTCATCCGTTAATGTAGGTGGAGGTTGATGTCGTCCTTCAAGTAGCTCCAAGATTACCTTTGTCGCTCGACTTGAGAATTCCACATCGACTTATTGAAAATATTTGCACTTTGAACCTTCTTTATACTTAACGCATCAATGAAATCTTTTCTCAAGATTCAATTGAGTCCAAGATATTCTTTTTGGACTTGGTAGCCCACATTAACGATGATATCCAGCTTCTTTGCTTCATTGAAACGAATTTGAGCCGTTTGTGAAGCTCTTGCTCTCCATTTGCAAGATTGAGACGTTAATTTTTGGGGCAAATTGAGATAGGGTCTTCATTTTGGGTTGAATGGTTGTTAGGATTTTACATTTGGGAATTTGCTTCAATTTGGCAATTTAGGGTTTTTATTTGAGGCAAACCTTCTAGACGACATTGTTTAGGGCTTATCTAGTGACTAGGCACGCTGACGAGCCACGTTGAGCGAAGAAATTAATAAAAAAATATAGCCACATCAGATTTCCGGCAACCCAAATTGGAGTTGGTAATTATGTAATTTGAAAAATACTTTTGGCATTAAAGTGAGTGTCATATGAAACTTTTGACACTTTTAGTGTTATTTAGCCTAACTTCATGCTAGTCATAGAGATTATTCATAATTCGACATAATACAAAAGGATGAATCACTACAGACAACTAGAGAACAAAAAGGTTCCACAGCAGCATCAGAACTACCTTGGCAATGTTGAATGGTTGGATTGAGATCCCTCCAATTGGACTAGAATGCGGGCGGTACAAGTATATGTTGTCTCCCTCTTCTTTCTCGGGATCCATATTTCAAATCCCGACATTTCCATACTTGCTTTCAACAGCCATTGTTCTCAATTCGGCGGTGGGGTAAAATTTCACCACCAACCCCTTCCAGCATCAATGAACTAATGAACTCTATGGAAGCATGAGTAAGGGGTGTCAAATACGTGGATTAGGTTGGGTTTGGATGGGTCACAAATGAGTTGACTCAAATCCACCCATTTAATCCACATTGACCCATTTATTTCCTAGACAATTTAGATGACCCAAACCTATCCATTTAACCCCTCTAAAAAACAAAGAAAAAGGCTGAATAGATCTGAAATTAAAAAATAATTAACAAAACCGAAATCATTAAAAAAAATTTTAAAAAGAAAAGAAAATGTCTCTAACTCCTCTTCTACTCCAACGCCGCTGCCGCTCCCCATCCGCCTCCCCCTCCGAGCGTGAAATCACGGGCTCTCTACCGATCCGCAGTCTAACTCGACCGTAATGTCCTTATCGAGAGCCGTCGCCACCATCGCAATCGACAGCCGATCATACAGCTTCCTCGCCGGGAATCCTTTTTCCAAGTCGAATAGGAAGTCTGGATTCAGCACCGCCACGACCGCCGTCGATTCCGTGGCGACAAAGCTTCCAGACTCTGCATCTGAACCATTTTGCAGGAACACTCGCTTCTTTTCTGTTTTGGTAATCGTTTCGCCACCCCAACCTTCCCCCTGATTTCTCCAAGACCCAGGAAACCCATTTCTTATTTCTCGCCCAAATTGCCCTTCTCTGCCTCTGCAATCCTCACCAAGGAAGAAGAGGCCATCACCGAGGATAGAGAAGGGAGACCTCCAACATCAGGTGCTACAAATCCTCGTCGTTGGTGACGGAGATCAGTGCGTCGAGGTCCTCGCCGCGGAGTTAGTACTTGAAGCATGCCTCGGCAGCGGCGCTACAGAGTGACTAGACCTTGGACATGAAGGAGGAGAACTTGACGCCGCAATCGACGGCGAGAATGCTGGTCTCGCCACCCACGTAGGCGAGGTGGTTGTCGTGGGAAGCGGCTGGATCTTCCGTCGTAGGTGCACATGAGGGAGAGATGTAAATGGGTTTGTCTTTAGACCCATTTAAACCCACATATAAAAAATGCTTGCAACTCAAACCCAACCCATCTTGCACTTCTCCTTAATCGGGGACCTTAGACTGATTTTCTGGTTAAGGAGAAATGTCATTAGGCATGTCAGCCAAGGGAAGTGTTACCTTCTATAGGAGTTTCCTGCGGTAATCTCCCTTGCATGTAGATGCGAGTGCCTAATCAGTATGCGTTCCTCATTTTAATGTGCCGGTGCCCGTTAAATCTACACTTAACTCCATTTTTTTCTCTCTTTGCGGCTTTTAAGAGGCGATTTTTTGGGCAGCCCAATGCAACTGCCTCCATTTCCCCAATGTTTTCATATCTCTCTCTAATCTCTAATCTGTGATCTCTTTTTTCCTTTTCTTTTTCCAATTCCCTCGAACCAGATTGGAATGTTTTCATCTCATTTTCCAATTATCTTTAAAAAAAATAAGAAAAATTAAAAATTTATTCAAATGGCACTCGATATCGAATAGACCCACAATTAAAGTTGGCAAAATGGATCTAGAACTTATATTTCAACTCATATTTAATGATATAGGTCATAAATGAGTAGCGTTAAACTTTAAAAACAAACTTAAGTGGGTCATAAATGGATTAGTTAGAAACTTAATGAGTTTTAAATGGATCATAAATGAGTTAGGTATCTAATATATTTAAGTGAATCATAGATAGGCATTTCCTTTTTTGAAATTCGTTTATTTTTTTTTCATAATTTTTTATTTTTTCTTTCTTTTCCTTTTTTCTAGGAAATTCGGCAACTGGTCACTAATCACTGCCAGCTGTCGATCGTCGATCGCCAGTCATCAATCGCCAGCAACCCTTGTCCGACGTAGAAGAAAAAAAGAGAAAAAATATAAAATAAGAACTTTTTTTCTAATTTGGATTTAATATTGCATGATGGGTTGGGTTGAGTATGGATTGCTAGATTTTTTAAAAATTGTCCATTGTGTTTTAGCAATATATATTTTAAAAATTATAAGAAATAAGTTTTTCTAAATTGGATTTAATATTCAAGTGTTATAGCAATATGAATCAGGTCGAGTATGGATCGCCATAGTTATATTGCATTGAAATGGGTCAAAACAAGTTATGTGGGTGGGACCATTTTCGACCTGACCCGACCCACCCATTTGACTGGTCTACCCACAATACTTCGGTCGTAAAAAATACCACCGAAGCTTTGAATCATGTATGTCCCTTATCTGTTCTGTCGCATAGCAATGTCATGAATCTGTATTTTTAAAGGCTTTTATTTATTCATTTTCTCTTTAAAGTGGAATGCTTTTTGTTAAATTACTTGTACGCTCCTTCAATTTCGATCAAACTACGTAGGGTATCCAACGAGTTAAGCTAATCCAACCAAGAGAAGATGGCATGGCTAAACCAATTGCAGATTTTGCCAACTACAAACAAAATCAACACGCAACCAAATCAACAGCAACTTTATTCCATCGGTGAACTTATTGTGTAGTTACAAGTAATTGCTTAAAAAATTCACTAGATGAGGACTCAATTGTGGCCAGGGTCAGGTCCAGATGGTGGGACGGGGGCGCCCTAAGGCAAGACCCGGTAGTGAAGATTGCAATTGTGGCGGCAGCTAGGTCCGGCTGGTGGGTCGGGGGCGCCCTTAGGCAAGATCTGATAGTGAAAATGGGTTGCTTTGCTGCCTTCTCCGACGTCGACATGACCTTTCGTGATCAAGTCTCTCGCCTTTGTTGTAGGGAGAGAAGCTAAGCCAAAAGCTAAAACGAGCATGAGGAGGACCATCCACGAGCATTTGAGATTAACTCTCTCCATAGTTTCTTTCTTTTTCTTTTTTCCTAATAGTTTTCTCCCAAAAGTATGTGCATTTATAGGTACGAATTCCATTAAGAATCATGCAATCTCTATGTTGCTTATCATGACGTTACTCATGTATAGTGTTTGAATTCTAGATTTGTTTCTAAAATTGATTGATGCAAATTAGGAGTCATTCAACATACTTCCATATACACACGATAATGTCCCTCAAGAGCCAGATTGTAAGTCAGTCCTTCTATAGAATCCATCCGCCATTACTTCGATCCCATTTTTAGCACATACATATCCTGCTTAAACTTTAATCTTTGCATTTTGGTAATCACATGATTTTTTTATAAAAAAAAGTATTTCAATAACTCACCTCTCAGCTTGCTTTTTCATTGTGCCACATTGCTCGAGAAACTCTCTCTTGTTCACCATAATAATGGGTTTTCTTTATTAGCTCGGTAACGAAGAGAAAAAGTGTTGGGTTCACTGGCATGAACTTGGATCTGACCAAGTAAAGATGATTTACATCCTAACATACCTGCATTTATACAGCTTAAGTTACTCCTCTTCCCTCTATCACTATAATCGCAAGAAGGGCCATACATTCAAAATAACTACAGCTTCGTGTTAGCTTGTCTGATTATTTTCACAAATTGAAGTATTTTACCCAACATTTCTATAATGAATTTTTATAACTGAAGAAAGATTTGGTTGGCATTTTAGATTTGAGTTCTGCATAATATTGAATACCTAAAATCCTAAAAGTATTTGAATATTTGTATTTAAAGTAGGTCAAAGTCGTGAAAATTTCTAGGCCAAAAATAAAAAATCATGGGACAAATTTTCAAGATTTGATATGCTCTTATTGATGGGAAAGTCAAAGGCAGCTCCCACAAAAATGTCACTTTAACAAGGCCGCGAAGCGTGGCGCTCAAAACCAAGATCTTAGTGTCATAATGAAAAAGAAGTATTCAACAGAGCATTGGCTCATCATTTGGAAGTTTTAACCAACATTGGTCATCTTCCCGTAGTTTCGAAGCCAGCTTGATTTGTGTATATTTAGATGCAACATTCAAGAACCTTATTAACAATTTCTTTATTTGTCTTTCCCTCTTTCCGTCGAGTGAGAGGCTTTCCTTCAATTTGGAGGGTGAGAAAATGCTTTTATTGAGGAGAAAATATTAGGTATGCCGGCTCGTTCAGAACAACGTGTTCCCCAACCACTTGGGAAGTGACACGTGGAGCCATGTTAGTGTGTGGGGCTGACTTGTTGGAGAAAATTTCCGCGCAAAATGTATTTTTCTTTCCCTTTCACTGGCCTGCACGCATTTATTTCACTTTCTCAAAAGTATATTTTCTCAATTTTCGCCTCAATTTGAGCAATCTTCTTCTCTAATATGCACAACGGCAAATGACGTAACTTGGAAAATCGGAAACATCTACATAGCTACGGAATGAAAAACATGTAGAAATTATTTTGTTGAGATACACGTGTGAGTTGTGTTAGAAAAGTCTCACATCAAAAAATTGGTGTGATGTTGAACAATCAATATATCCAAATTGGGCCATAACTCATTAGCTTAAATTTTTAAATGAATGTGAGCCTAATTAAATATATTAACAGACTCGAACTTAGGTTTCTTCTTGGCAATCTCTCCAGGCGAAAGATATTAGGCTTATGCTGCGTGTTCCCAATATATGTTACCTTTGAGGTCAAGT
>BCNH02000003.1:1761283-1782439 GCA_001662345.2 Metrosideros polymorpha var. glaberrima | reverse complement strand
GTTAGCTCCATTCTAACTGGAGTGAATTCTTAAAGTTCCTAGAATCTCTTATGCAAGTCCATATAGAAAAATGCGGTCCATCTGCAAAACTGATGTGAAAATTGGGAGATGTAGGTCGGGACCAGATATCTTGTATGAAGCCGAAGATCGAGAGAGAAGTTGTCACCTTCAATTCATCTATCTTCTATTGCAACATGGTCATTTGTGTCGCATGGGATTTCGAAATGCTACGTTGATGATTGCAAATTATAGCAACCTGAAGACCAAAAATTTCATAACTTTAGGCTAATCATGGAGACTATTCATAATTCGACATAATACTGAGAACAAAAGGATAAATCGATATTGACAACAGGAGAATAAAAAGGTACCAAAGAAGCATCAGAAGTACCTTTGCAATGTCGAAGGGTTGGATTGAGATCCCTCCAATTGGACCGGAATGCAGGCTGTACAAGTATATGCCGTCGCCCTCCTCTTTCTTGAGATTCATATTCCAAAAACCGACATTTCCATGCTTGCTTCCAACAGCCACCATTCTCAGTTCGGCGGAGCAAGCACCGAATAACGACCGGAGCCTTGTCTTTAGGCTTTTTGTATGTCTTAACGGCAGAGGTTTTGGTCTTGTTCTCAATTCTGACATCGACAAAACACACAACACACACGAACAGAGCACAAACCGTCAGGGCACCTGAAATTTGGTAAAAAGCGAGGCTGAGAGAGAGAGAGAGAGTATTTTTGGCGCTTGGAGGAAGCGGAGAGCCGGGAGGCCTTGGAATGGAGCTGGAGAGCGGCCATCATCTGATCGTTTGTCGACCCTCTTGCGCTCGTACTCCGCTAGCTTCTGGGTCGCCATTGCAGAGACACTTGCCACGACCTCCCACTTCTCACACACGCAGAGTCGCAGAGACAGAGAAGGAAGAGAGAGAGAGAGACAGGGAGAGAGAGAGGCGCCACAACAAGTCCACACTTCCCTCCATTTTTTCTCTCTCTGCAGCTTTTAAGAGGCGGTTTTTTTGAGCGGCCAAACCGAAAAAATAAAAATAAAAATAAGTTTCTAATTTCTTTTCTTCTCTTTCGTTTTTCAATTCCTTCGAATTAGATTGAAATGTTTTCATTTCATTTTCCCATTATTTTTTTTATAAAAACATCAAGAAAAATTAAAAATTATATGCACACCAAAACTTGATATAAAATATACCCACATTTACTCTTATCCGTAAAAAATAGCCATTGAAGCATTGATTAATCATGAATTGAATATCCCTTATTTGAGTTGTCCTGACTCCATCATACATAAATGCTGTAAATTTAAATTTTGAAAGGCTTTTATCCACTAATTTTCTTTTTGTAATAAAATACTTTATCTTGAATTACTTGTATGCCCCTCGAATATCAATAATACCATGCAAGGTATTCCGTCGATTTAAGCCAATCAAATCAAGAGAAGATGGATTGAATAACTAACCGCAAATTTCACCAACTACAAACAATTGAACACGCAACCATATACGCAACAGCTTTATTCCGTATAGTTACAAGTAATTGCTTCAAAAATTTCACTAAATGACGGACTTAATTATGAAATGGTGAGGCAAATGTGGCGGATGGTGAGATAGGGACCCGAGGTAAGATCCGATAGTGAAAATGGATTGCTTCGACTTCTTTCCCAACACTGGCACGACCTTCCATGACTAGGTCTCTTGACTTTGTTGCATAGAGAGAAGCTAGGTCAAAAGCTAAAACGAGCATGAGGAGTATTGTTCATGAGCATTTCAAATTTGTTATCGGAGGTACTTAAGTGATTGTTTTTTTCCTGATTTGATACATAAGTGGTCCAACAAAAAGTTTTGTTACCAAAATGAATGTCGTACCAAATTCACGGTACTTCTAATGTTCCTTTCCCTATAAATAGCAATGCTAGAGCAAAAGTGATGCATATACTTTTGGGAGAAAATCATTAGTGCATTCGTTTTCCAAAAAATGAGTGATTTAAAAAAATATTTTTCGAAAAATGATTGCTTATATCATTTAGAAAAATAAATGAATGAAATATTTTCTCATCGCCCGTGAAAATTGTTAGGCATATATTATTATTGATGATGAAAATTTTTTTGTTGACTAATTTTCCTAAACGATATAAATAATCATTTTTCGAAAAATATTTTTCAAATCATTCATTTTTTGTGAAATGAACGCACCCTTATTTTCTAATGATTTTCTCGCAAAAGTATATGCATCACTCTTGCTCTAGTATTGCTATTTATAGGGAAAAAGACACTAGAAGTACCATAATTTTTTGTAAGACGCTTATTTTGGTGCCAAACCTTTTCACCAAACCACTTAAGTGCCAAATCTAAGGAAAAATAATCACTTAAGTGCCTTTAACAACAAATTTTGGCCAAAAGTCTTTCGTGACTTTTTTTAGTTAAATGATAATTCATACTTGTTTTTTTAATAAACAAGTCTAACGTGGACTATGATGTGGCTGGACTCTCCATAAATGACGCCATGTGGTCGTTCACTCTCCTTCACTCTCGTTCAATCTCCTTCACTTTCTCATTCAACGACGATATAGGAGAGCCTTTTCCAATGCATCGCATTTTAGATTTTCTCCATGTAGTTCAATAAATTCTAAATAAGACTTCGATTCCTTGCCAATATGTCTTATACTTTTTCGTTCGTTTTATTTTTTTCCGTTCTCTTGCTGTCTGCCACATTCCATTGCCATTGATTGCTCTCTAGAGGGGCAAATTGAGTTTGCAAGGAAGGCCTAGTCGAATCGCCATCACCATGGCTGTAGATCTGGAGATGAGCTGAAGCATCTTCCTCCTGATCTGGAGATGGAGCTCTTCATGGTCATGGAGTCGAGAGTCGATGAGTTGAAATTGGGAATGAGCCCCGATCCGAGAGGTCGCCGAGTCCATATCTAGCTTTGACTAAAGTGACGGCCTTCATTACCTCCCTCATCTTCGTCAACACCTCATCATCTTCCACCTTTTCTTCTTATTTGATTGTCTGCAAATTGAAAAAAAAAAAAAAAAAACCCTAATTTGGCATGATTTTGTCTGCAATCCAAACTTGGGGTTTATATTTGGGGCAAATATGTAGATGACATTGTTTAGGGCTATTATTGCTGACTAAGCACGTTGGCGAGCCACGTTGGTTAGGGAAATTAATAAAATATTGCGATGTTAGATTTCCAACAACACAATCGGAGTTGGTACTTAAATTATCGTTTTTTTTTAAAACGTAACACTTAAGTGATCTAATGAAATCAAAGTAAGCGCCATACGAAAGTTATGACACTTCTAGTGTCATTTTCTTCTATTTATAGGTACGAATTCTATTGAGATGGATGCCATCTCTATACTGCTTGTTATGACCTTACTCATGTGTAGTGTTAGAGTTCTAGATTTGTATCTAGAATAAATAGATGCAATTTAGCACAAGTTATTTAACATACTTTCATATATACATGACAATTTCTCTCGAGAGACAGATTCTAAGTCAGTCCTTTTATAGAATCCATCTGCCATTACTTCTATCCAATATTTAGCACATATATATCTTGCTTAAACTTGATCTTTCCATTTCGGTAATCACATTATTTGTTATGGAAAAGTATTTCAATAACTCACCTCTCAGCTTGCTTTACATTGTGCCACATTACTCTAGAAACTCTCTCTTGTTCACCATTTTAATGGGTTTACTTGTGTGTATATACAGTTAGAGTTGCTCCTCTTCCCATCACTATAATTGCAAGGAGGGCCATACATTCAAAATAACTACAATTTCATGTTAGCTCGTTCGATATTTTTCACAAATTGAATTATTTACCCAAGATTTCTATAGTGAATTTTTAAAAGGAAAAAAAGCCGCAAAACACTCCAAATTATATTTATCACAACAAATTTACCCTAAACCTTTTTTTGCAACATAGAACATCCCAAATTATGCCTATAGTGATATATTTACCCTGAACTTTTTATTATGACAACAAAAACTCCAAACTTATACCGTGTGACACATTTATATTTTGTAAGATGATTTCGTTAGCATTTTAGATTTACGTTTTGCATAATATTGAATACCTCAAATCCTAAAAGCATTTGAATATCTGTACTTAAGTCGGTCAAAGTCACGAAAATTTCATGCCCAAAAAATATGTCATGGGGCAAATTTTCAAGATTTGATCTGCTCTTATTGATGGCAAAGTAGCGTGATGCCCAAAGCCAAGAGCTTATTGCTACAATGAAAAAGATGTATTCAACAAAGCATTGGCTCATCATTCCTAACCCACACTGGTCATCTTCCAATATTTTGAAGCCAGCTTGATTTGTGTATATTCAGATGCAATCTCTTTCCGTTGAGTGAGACTTTACTTCAACATCATATACACTTGATCGAGCTGTTGGGCCTCAACTGTCCCGGCACGTGTACCAATAGTCGAGGAACCTAGTGTCAAGAAGTGTCGAGCGAGCCTATATCTGGCAAACCTTTGCAGCCATGAAAGCTTAATGCAAGACGAATAGCACCAAAATGAAGGTGCGTATACCCTTGCTGAGTCCACCCGTGGGAACTTGGGACGAATCTTGAGGGTCCAAAACTGCTCTAGTTGAGTTGCAAGAACAAGATGTTGGTCAAAGCGAGTAGACTGCACATTCTAGTTAATTATTTCAACCTGATGCTCCTCTTATCTTTGGCCAAAAAAATGGCTTCTTTTGTTGTTTAATGTTGGACTCCATTGTAAGCCAACTTCGAACGACACTCGATATAAATTATACCCACAATGGCTTAGTCGTAAGAAAATGCAACTGAAGTGATGATCATGGATGTCCCTGTCGGAAAAATCGTTCGAAAAAATCCACACGTATTGAGAGAAATACAAACTCTTTTTTTGTCACCAAAAAACTTTAAAATATGCCCATAGTGACACTAATACCTCATTTTTTTTTATGTCTCCAGAGTCGAGTTAAGTACAGAAAAAGTGCCAAAAGTTGTGCATGGCGTTCACTTAAGTACCAACTATTTTTGAAAAACGCTCACTTAACTGCTATCTCTAGTGAACTTGGCCAAAAATCCTATGTGTCATTTTTGTATTAATAATTTAAGCCTACGTGGCTACCGAAGGTCTAGTAAACAATAGAAAAACTAAAAATTCAAAAAAAAAAATTAATTTGAAAATAAGCTAAAAAAGTTATTAAAAAAGAATAAAAGAAAAAAGGATAAAGGTAGAACAGGCGGTGAGATAACCCTCGCCGCTGCCAACGCCCCACCATCATCGGCTAGCGAGGGTGGGGGGTTTGGTTGGTGGGGGTCGCTGAGTGGTTGACAACCCTCACCGACTGTAGGCAAGGGTTGACGACCCTTGGCCAGGCCTGGGCGAGGGCCAACAACCCTTGCCTGTGGTCGACAGGGCGGTGGTGGCGAGGGCTTGCACAACCCTCGTTGCATGTTCCCCCTTCATCTTTTGTAATTTTTAGCTTATTTTTAAAGTAGTAGAAATTAAAAAAAATGTCAAAATGGAAAAAAGAAAAGAAAAGGTGACAGGCCATTATTTTTTTAATTAAAAGTGCCACGTAAATTTTTGGCCGAAATTTCTTGCCGTTAGCACTTAAGTGATCATATTTCTTCGATTTTGGCACTTAAGTAAGCCGACGGAAACTTTTGCCACTAAAGTGATCTCCGTATACAACTTTCGACACTTTTGCTGTACTTAACTCCTTCAAAGCCCATAAACTATGCTCACACTAGTACAAGTTTAAGGTATTGTCCAAATAAAAAAAAAACTAGGGTATTGGTGTTATAGTTTGTAAAGTTTAGGGTTTTTGATAGTACACAATGGCTAATTTTGTCACAATTGTATAAGTTTGCGGTTTTGGAGACAAAAAAAAAAGGGTTAATACCATGAAAAACCCCAAACTGGTACACTTGTGACAAATTTATCTAAAACTAATTTTTTGATCATGAAAAACCCTAAATTGGTACACTTGTGACAAATTTACCTCGAACTAATTTTTTTACCACGAAAAACCTCAAACTCTGTGATAAATTTACTATAAACTGATACACATATGAAAAATTTACCTTCCATTTATTTTCGTTAAATTGGATTAATATCACAAAAAATCCAAAATTGACATACTTGTGACAAATAGAGGGTAACATCCCAAACTGGTAGACCCTATTAACTGTTATGTGTCATTAAACTTAGCAATTTGATGATAAAATTTGACGAAAATTAATGGAGGATAAATTTGTCACAATGTATCAGTTTGGGATAAATTTATCACAGATATACTAGTTTGGGGTTTTCCAATATCAAAAAAATAGTTTGGGATAAATTTATCATATGTATAGTAGTTTGAAGGGTTTTTGGTGGTATTAACCCAAAAAAGTATGAGGTCGTAAAAAAAATTCAACCCAAAAGCTTAAACTATTCGATTGAGGGAGGCCACATATATATAAATAGAATATAAACCCTATAGTCAAGTCAAGCAATGTGGTATATTGCAACACTCTCTCATGTTCAAGTCAGATTACAAATAGCACATGGAATTTGACTAACGGAGTGGATGCACATGCCAAATAAACTAGGGCAAAACCTAATACCATAATAGCAAGTAAAACCCAATAACTAAATTATTAGGTGGTGGAAGACCATATATATAAATGTGTGTTTAAGAACATATAAACATATATTCTTAACACATTTGAAAACAACTGAATTCCAAAACGGAAATCACATTAAAAACTAAACAACAAGATAGGAACGCTACCCAAAAAACAACATGCGACGGGCAGAACCGTCCCTAAAAGTGCAAAATCCTGTCGATAGAGACCATTAGCAACGGCAACAAGTTCTCAAATTTTACACAAGTTTTTTTTCTCTTATGAAAGTCAATTGCAGTAAGAATAGAAGGACAAGCCAAATAATTCAAACGACACTCAACGTCAGATATACGCAAGATTACTTTTAGTCATAAAAAAAAGCCTGTTTTTATTTCTTTTCACTTTTTGTGTTTTTTTTTAAATTTTTAATTTAGCCTTTTTATCTTTTAATCTAATCTAACTAAACTTTGGCTAAAAAAATAAGATTTGCACAAAAACGTCTTTACAGCCTTACATTTTGTTTTAGTGACGTCAATGCAACGTAGGATATAGAAAATAATAAAGAAGAGCCACATTAGCAATTTTACTTAGATAAGTTAGACGGAGTTAGCGAAAAAAGTTGATTACACTGATTTGATAAGTTCTAGAACTTAATTACACTTTTTAAAAGTTTTATGATTTAATTACACTTTCGTGATAAGTTTTAAGATTTTTAGTACACTTATCCCAAAAAAACAACGTAGGTTAAAAGGAGGGAAGATAAATCAAACACCAAATCCGCAACAACTTTATTTTATTGGTGAATTTATTGAATAGTTACAAGTAATTGCTTCAAAAAATTCATGGCGGACTTAATTTTGCAATGGATGTGACACGCCTCAATTGCCGGTGGGACTAGGTCCAGAGGGGACTTCATGCAAGATCCCATAGTGAAAATGGGTTGCTTCGCCTTCTTCTCCAACACTGGCATGGCTTTCTAGTGAATTGCCGGTGGGATTAGGTCCAGCGGGTACATCATGCAAGATCCGATAGTGAAAATGGGTTGCTTCGCCTTCTTCTCCGACGTCGGCATGGCCTTCTAGTGAATTGCCGGTGGGATTAGGTCCAGAGGGGACTTCAGGCAAGATCCCATAGTGAAAATGGGTTGCTTCGCCTTCTTCTCCAACGTTGGCATGGCTTTCTAGTGAATTGCCGGTGGGATTAGGTCCAGCGGGTACATCATGCAAGATCCGATAGTGAAAATGGGTTGCTTCGCCTTCTTCTCCGACATCGGCACGGCCTTCTAGTGAATTGCCGGTGGGATTAGGTCCAGAGGGGATTTCAGGCAAGATCCCATACTGAAAATGGGTTGCTTCGCCTTCTTCTCCAACGTTGGCATGGCTTTCTAGTGAATTGCCGGTGGGATTAGGTCCAGCGGGTACATCATGCAAGATCCGGTAGTGAAAATGGGTTGCTTCGCCTTCTTCTCCAACGTCGGCACGGCCTTCTAGTGAATTGCCGGTGGGATTAGGTCTGGAGGGGACTTCAGGCAATATCCGATAGTGAAAATGGGTTGCTTCACCTTTTTCACATACGCTGGCACGGCCGACCAGGTCTCTCGCCTTTGTTGCAGGGAGAGAACCTAGGCCAAAAGCTAAAACGAGCATGAGGAGGATCGCCCATGAGCATTTTAGATTAGCTCTCGCCATTGTTTCTTACTTCTTGTTTTTTTCTAATAATTATCTCCCAAAAGTATATGCATGACTCTTGCTCTAGTATCACTATTTATAGGCACGAATTCTATTGAGAAGGATGCCATCTCTATATTGCTTGTTATGACATTGGTCATGTGTAGTGTTAGAGTTCTAGATTTGTTTCTAGGATTGATACATGCAAATTAGGACAAGTTATTCAATATATTGTCATATATACATGACAACTTCTCTCGAGAGTTAGATTCTAAGTCAGTCCTTCTATGGAAACAATCCGCTTCAATCCCAATTTAGCATATCTTACTTAAATCTTGATTTTTGCATTTTGGTAATTACATGATTTTTTAACATGTTGAGTCACTTTACATCTTTTGTTCATAGTTTGTTGAACAAATGTTCGTAAGCTCTTACACGGTTTCACTAATTAGATGTACACTAAAGTTGCGAAAGGGGATCAAAGTTTCGAAAGATGTATATGAACTAAAATCCTAGTCAGTGTTCTTGTAATTTGAGTGGTTTGTTATGTTACAATGTGATACAACTACAAGTAAGAAATTGATAAGTATTGTATATCAACCGGCTATACCGATGGACACAATGAATACTTCACATAGCAATGCGAGCAACTTGGCTTTGTTGGTGCGTTGAGAAAGAAACCTTCTCGTATATCCTTAATTCTTTTGAAAACTATTGAATTTGGAAACGAAAATCACATTGAAAAACTAAATAGCAAGATACGAACGCTACTACAAAAAACAACACGCGACAGGTAGAACCGTCCCAAAAAGTGCAAAATCTGTCACCAAATACCATTAGCTACGGCTCATTGCCCATCACCGAGTTGCTGCAAAGTCGAACAGGCCTCAAGTTCTCAAAAATTAGCCAAGCTTTTTTCTCTTATGAAAGTCAATTGCAGTAAGAATAGAAAGAAAAGCCACATAATTCAAACGACACTCGACGTCAGATATACGCAAGATTACTCTTAGTCGTAAAAAATGCCTGTTCTTTTTTCTTTTCTTTTTTGTGTTCTTTTCTTTTTAATTTAGCCATCTTATCATTTAATCTAATATAACTAAACTATGGTTAAAGAAAAAGATTTGGACAAAAATATCTTTTCAGCCTTACATTTCATGTTTTAGTGACATCAACGCAACGTAGAAGTGAGAAAATAATAAAAAAGATCCACGTTGGCAATTTCAATTAAACAAGTTAGTCGAAGTTAGCAAAATGACTTGATTACACTAATTTGATGAGTTCTAGAACTTAATTGCACTTTGTGATAAGTCTTATGGCTTTTAGTACACTTATCCCGTAATACAAAGGTAAGATAAATCAACACGCAACCAAATCTGCAACAGTTTTATTCTATCGGTGATTTATTGAATAGTTACAAGTAATTGCTTCAGAAAATTCACTAGTGTTGTAGCTAGATCTATTACCTAGAGGGGGTGAATAGGTGAATTTAGCCAATCTTAACTAATATTGCGAAATTAAGAAAGTTAAGATAAAATATAAAGGACGATGCAAAGTCTAAGCTTTGTGTCTGAGGTGATGAATTGTGCAGGTGTGCAATATAGTCTCAGATGTTGAAAGTAGAAGTAAAGATATAGAGAATTTTGCACACAAAGCTTATAATGGTTCGGCTTAGATTAAACATACATCTACTCTCCATGCTAACAGCCTACCGACTAGGTTTCACTAGATAATCCTCATTGATTACAAAGAGTGAAGATGTACTTAAGTGATGAATTACATTGTCTCACAATCGCTCTAATAATATATCTCAAAGATCACTATTTTTAGCTCAAATAAAGACAAGTGTGTAAAGTCGAAGGTTTGCTCAGACTTTGGAATACTTGATTTACGATCACACAAACTCGACAGCCTCTTGATCTCTTTTATACTCCTCTATGTCCAAACTTCATGTTGGATAGCCTGAGAGGAAGATTTCCCAACCAACCCGTTGGATGGAACTTGCCAAAAGAAGATTGAAGTAGTCATTGAGAGTGAGATTAGAATCCCCTATTGATTCAGTTGCCCATACCACTAAATCTAAGTTTCATAAGTTGAAGGTCTTCGATTTGGAAAATCTGCCTTGCCTTTCAAGGAATTGCTAATCAATCTTAGATGATTTGCTTGCAAGAAGCCATTGCAAATACATCAAAGGATTGATATTCAATCACGGATAAATAACTTGTGAAATCCTGACTAGATCATTAGTTATTGCAAATGATATAACTAAGGTGTTCTGAGTTTGAGGTATAATCTGCTCATATGTTATTACTTGACTTTGAATAAGATTTGAGGTAGAATCTTCCTATTGTAGAGTTTGAGTTTGAGAGTCACAAGAACAACTTCAAGTCTTGTAGATATCCTCTCGCTACTCTAAAGAGGTCCATTCCAAGAATAACTTCAATAAGCAGGTCAATACATATCCTCAAATGAAATATCCAGATATAACATGCAGCGTATGAAGATGATTCCCTTAGACATATTCACCTGAAAAATATCTTCATTAAGCTTATTTAACAACTCGAAAGGCTTTGTTAATCATCAAAATAACTTAGGAGGTTTAATAAACAACTAGATGGCAGACTTAATTATGCAATGGCAGTGACAAGCTCAATTGTGGGTGGGACTAGGCTCAGAGGGGACTTCATGCAAGATCCGGAAGTGAGAATGGTTGCTTCGCCTTCTTCTCCGACGTCGGCACGAACTTCTTGTCCTACGCCGACACGGCCTTCTGCGACCAAGTCTCTCGCCTTTGTTGCAAGGAGAGAAGCTAGGGCAAAAGCTAAAATGAGCATGAGGTGGATTGTCCATGAGCATTTTAGATTAGCTCTTGCCATTGTTTCTTCCATCTTCTGTTTTCCTAATAATTTTCTCCCAAAAATATATGCATGACTTTTGCTCTAGTATTGCTATTTATAGGCACGAATTCTATTGAGAAGGATGCCATCTCTATTTTGCTTGTTATGACATTACTCATGTGTAGTGTTAGAGTTCTAGATTTGTCTCTAGAATTGATACATGCTAATTAGCACAAATTCAACATAATACATGACAACTTCCCTCGAGAGCTAGATTCTAAGTCTGTCCTTTCATAGAATCAATCCGCCATTACTACGATCTCAATTTTGGCATATATATCCTGCTTAAATTTTGATATTTACATTTCGATAATCACATGATTTTTTAACATGTTCAGTGACTTTACATCTTTTGTTCATAGTTTGTTCGACAAATGTTCGTAAGCTCTAGTACCAGATGTTCACTAAAGTTGCGAAAGGCGATGAAAGTTTAGAAGGATGTATATGAGCTCAAATCCTAGTCACTGTTCTTGTAATTGGAGTGGTTTGTTATGTTACAATGTGATACAACTTCAAGTAAGAAATTGATAAGTATGATCTATCAACCGGCTATACCGATGGACACAACGAATACTTCAAATAGCCATGCAAGCAACTTTGGCTTTGTTGTTGCGGTGAGAAAGAATTCTTCTCTTATATTCTTATTACATTTGAAAACTATTGAATTCCGAAACGAAAATCACATTAAAAAACTAAATAGCAAGATAGGAACGCTACTAAAAGAACAACCCAAAAAGTGCAAAATCCTGTCGATAAAGACCATTACCAACGGCTCATTGCCCGTCGCCGAGTTGCTGCTAAATCGAACATGCATCAAGTTCTCAAAAGCTATCCAAGTTTTTTTCTCTTATGAAAGTCAATTGCAGTACGAATAAAAAGAAAAGACAAATAATTCAAACACACTCCACGTCAAATATGCGCAAGATTACCTTTAGTCGTGAAAAATGCCTGTTATTTCTTCTTCTTCTTCTTTTTAAAAAATGGCCTTTTTATCTTTTAATCTGCTCTAACTAACTTTGGTTAAAAATAATAATATTTGGACAAAAACGTCTTTTTAGCCTTACATTATGTTTAGTGACGTCAACACAAAGCAGGAGAGGGAAAATAATAAAGAAGAGTCGCGTCAATAGTTTCGGTTAGACAAGCCAAACGGTTAGCGAAAGGACTTGTTAACACAAATTTGACAAATTATGTAACTTAATTGCACTTTTTAAAATTTTTTTATGACTTTATTATACTTTCATGATAAGTTTTATGACTTTTAGTGCACTTATCCCAAAAAACAATGTAGGTCAAAAGGAGGTAAGATAAATCAATACGCAACCAAATCCGTAACAACTTTATTCTATTGGTGAATTTGTTGAATAGTTACAAGTAATTGCTTCAAAAAATTCACTAAATGGCGGACTTAATTATGCAATGGATGCGACAAGCCTCAATTGTGGGTGGGACTAGGTCCAGAGGGGACTTCATGCAAGATCTCGTAGTGAAAATGGATTGCTTCGCTTTCTTCTCCAAAAGATAAAATGAGCATGAGGAGGATCGTCCATGAGCCTTTTTAGATAAGCTCTCGCCAATGTTTCTTCCTTCTTCTTCTTTTCCTAATAATTTTCTCCCAAAAGTATATGCATGACTCTTGCTCTAGTATCGCTATTTATAGGCATAAATTCCATTGAGAAGGATGCCATCTCTATATCGCTTGTTATGACATTACTCATGTGTAGTTTTAGAGTTCTAGATTTGTCTCTAGAATTTATGGATGCAAATTCGCACAAGTTAGTCAATATATTTCCATATATACAGGACAACTTCCCTCAAGAGCCAAATTCTAAGTCAGTCCTTTTATACAATCAATCCTCCATTACTTCAATCCCAAATTTAGCACATATGTCCTGCTTAAATTTTTATCTTTACATTTCGGTAATCACATGATTTTTTAACATGTTGAGCGAATTTACTTTTTTTGTTAATAGTTTGTTCAACAAATGTTCATAAGCTCTAGTACCATGGATTCACTAATTAGATGCACACTAAAGTTGCGAAAGGGGATCAAAGTTTCGAGGGATGTATATGAGCTAAAATCCTAGTCACTGTTCTTGTAGTTTAAGTGCTTTGTTATGTTACAAAGTGATACAACTTCAAGCAAAAATTGATAAGTATTATATATCAACCGGCTATACCAATGGATACAATGAATATTTAACATAGTATTTTTTAATTCTTGACATCTAAATTTTGGCGATCTAGTTAGTCATTCATTGCAAAAATAATCTTCATTAATTTGCATATAGTTTTAAGAACATTTAGCATATAGGTCATTTCAAGTGATTGCATTTAATTGGATTGGGGTGGGTGGACTTAAATGAAAAGGTTTTGAACTTAGTAAGCCCATAAGAGCACCTAATTTTGGCCAAGCCAATTGAAAATCTTTATGGCTGAAAATTAGTGCTAAATTTTATTAAGGGTTTTCTATTCTTGAGAATATTGAATAATTCAAAATGCGAAATAAGTTGAAGGAAAACCCTAGTTTCATGTCTCAAGAGGGAGAGCTACAGAGGAGGCCACACTACAGAATACACGGCAGCTTTTGAGAGGGCCAAATACAAAACAAAAAACCTCAAACTTTAGACGTTGCCCAAATTATTATCAAAACTTTTTTTTCTCTTGTAAAAAACCCTCAACTGCTAGGCTAAAACCTAAAAAAACTCCAAACTTTAAGTGTTATCCCAATTATATCCAAAATTTTTTATCTTATAAAAAATCTCAAACTTTTGTTTTTGTCACAAATTTACCACCATTAACTTTCCATCTAAAATGATCATTAGTGAATTTACGTGGAATGCCACGTTATTGATGAAATTCTCTTCAGCAAGCTGATATTGACAAATAATCCACAAAATAATGTTTTCTTGGATGAATAATTAAGGTTTAACTTTTCAATTGCTCTTACTATTTTTTGTATCGTCTTGTCTCCCTTCCATCTCGCTTGAATTTTCTATAACGCTCAGTCCTTTATCTCTTGCATTTGAAGAGCTCGTGGTCGAGACGCTCGAACATCTCTCGGTTGAAAATTTTTTAAATTCGTTTGTTAGAAATTTCATATATTGGATAAGACAATAATTCTTCCATAAATTATTCTTGCTCTGACTTGCGCAAGAGACGGAGGACTTTGAGTGTGAGAGATGGAGGAGAGAGCCCGTGGAAGATTCGAACGACATGAAAGGGAGTTGAGACAATATGAAGAAGATTGAGAGCAATTGAAAAGCCAAACTCTAATTGCTCATCCAAGAAGATGTCGTTTTATGGACTATTTGTCCATATTAGCTTGCTGAAGAGAATTTCATTAATGACGTGGCGTTCTACATAAGTTTGTTAACGGCTATTTCAAACGAAAAGTTAATGGTGGTAAATTTGAGATAAAAACAAAAGTTGGGGGCCTTTTACGAGACAAAAAAAGTTTTGGATATAATTGAGACAACATTTAAAGTTTGGGATTTTTTACGAGATAAATTTTTTTTAAAAATATAATTGGGATAATACCTAAAGTTTGAGTTTTTTTGAATATTAGGCCCTTTTGAGAGAGATTGGTATTGAGAGAGAGAAGTTAGCCTGAGAGAGTGTCTTGTCACCTCAGAAAAAAAGAAAAAGAAAAAAGAGAGTGGAGTCAACAAGTCAAAAAAGAATACAGAGATTTACTATCTGCGCACAGTAGCTTATATAATAGAATTAGGATACGATAGAATCAGAAAAAAAAAAAAATACAGAGAAAGGACAAAAAGAAGAGAGAGAACCGACGTTCTCCATACTCGGTAAAGAATTGGAAAGGAAGTGAAAAAAAAAGTGGTTTTCTCTCTTTCGCTTCGTCTGACGCTCAACACAGCACTTCCCAGAACAGATTGCGACTGCCATGGTCGCCTACCTACAGAGTCGTCGTCGGCCTAGCGATTCTAGACAATTTTTCTCGGGTTCCCGTCAAGTCCAGCATCTTACCGCCCTCAAGCAATGCCTCACCATAAAAGCTCCAAATTCGACATGGACCAGCAACCTCATCGCCGTCCTCACTCCCCAACAAGTCTCTACGCAGTTGATAGCCTCTTTTGAGAGCCTAACAATATTGAGATCCTCATTGCCGTACCGTCCCCACTCCAGACCAGCAAATTAGCCAGCTTTGATGTCTCTTTTGAGTTTTCTCCGATGACAAATTAGCCAACTTCATCCCCTTATGCTGCATGAAAAAATTTTTATAATAGAATTTCTGTTTCAGTAATAGGTTTGGAACATATTTGGAACAAAAATCCGTTTGTTAATGCAATTTCATTTTTTTTAATTTTTGAAACAAATTTCTGTTCTAGAAATAGTTTTGAAACACAAATAAGAAGTTAAAAATTTTAACTTCTTTATTTGTGGAACGGAAATCAAAAGTTAAAATCTTTTGTCTCTCTTCCATTTCTTTCTTCACGACTTACTTTCTTCTTTCTCTCGGCTACCCACCTCCTCCCTTCCCTTCATGGGCCGTTGCCGCTCACTCGAACCCCTCCCCCTATCCTCCTCTACTACCCACCCGTTGTTGTCCTCCTTCGCTACCGCCACCTGCTACCATCCTCCTCTGCCGCTCGCCATAGCCGTCCTCCTTTGCCATGTGTCCACCACCGCCGCCAGTGCCGTTAGAGAAATAAAAATTTTATACTGTTATCAAACGAATTTCTGTTTTGGGAACATAAATTTTGTGTCGTTATCAAACTCATTTCTTTGCTTGAAAATTGATTTCTAAAATAGAAATTTTGTCATTCATGCTCTAGGTGTCCCTACAACAACCCCAGTGTACGTTCAGCAAACCAACAAGCTTTGGGTACCCTCTGTGAGTCTAGGAATATTTTGTGCCTCCCTAGTCCCTAATCAGTGGTTCCCATGACGGCACAAAGGACGACTTGTGGCCATCCCGACTCTTCTGGTCGATACATGGGACAGAAAGGCTAGTACAATAATCTGCACATCCAATTGCTCTTAAAAAGAGCGCAATGATTATGAATAAAGCCAAAAGTCCATCAAAAGGAAAAAGAATCGAGGGTTATGCATATTGACCGTTGGGAGGGTGCTGGATATGGTATATATTTTTTTGTTGGGATGGGTAGCTTGACTGATGGGGGTTGACATTGATTGTTGGGGTTGTTGCCCATGGTTTTGTTTGGGTTGATTTTGAGATGTTTGGTGGGAGGGGAACCTTGACTGATGGTGGTTGGTATTGTTTGGTTTTGAGATGTATGGTTGATATTGTTTGGTGAAGGGGTAGTTGGATTTTTTTGTTTTGTTATCCAGATTGACTAAATGTAAAGAAGTAGTTGAATGTCAATGGCAACGATGTTTATTTTGTCTATGCTCTTGCCAATTCCATTTTTTTTTCTTGCTTTTGGCTTGGTTGTGCTAGTTTGTGGTGGTTTATGATGGCATGGTGTAGTTTTGTGCTTGGGTTGCAGTTCTTTTTGCAGGTGATGCAAGCAAAACACTGCAACAACACTTGTATATGCTAGTTGGCACCAACCAGCTGGTGTAGTTTTGTGCTTGTGTTGCACTTATTTATTCAGCTAGTGCAAGCACAAGATTGCACCAACACTTATATGTGCTGGTTTGTGCTTGCACCAATTGGTTGGTGTAGTTTTGTGCTTGTACCACCAACCAATTGGTCTTGCTGGTTTGTGCTTACACCAGCAACGTGGTGTAGTTTTGCGCTTGTGTCGCACTTATTTTTGCGGTTGATGCAAGCACAAGATTACACTAGCACTTTTAACAAAATTGTCCTCATGTATGGTGAAGAATACACCAGCATGTGCATGTCCAAGGTGTGTTGGCAAGCAAGTGGTCCTCCTATGGTTGGGAGTATTTCAAAAAATGAAACCAACATAAATTATTAATGACTAGCATTTAAGTGATCATTTTTTAACAACGATTGGCACTGAAATGATCACTTTAAACAAAATTTGGTACTCAAACGATCACTATTTATAACTTTTGGTACTCAACAATTGTTAACTTGACCAGCGTTTGTAGCAAACCAACAGTTTCACCAAAAGTCGTAGCAAACTACACAAGATTCATAATACACGACTAAGCAAGAGAAATTCGCATTTTCACAAGAATTGAATTCCAATCCCATACCAAAAGCTTACAAATTACACCAATGAAAGCATATGGATTTGTAGCAAACCAACATTTCTAACAAAATTTGCAGCAAACCAACAATACAACTAAACTTACAAATTACTCTCGATACAATTACATATTCCATTGGTCTTCGACTATGGTAGACGGATAAGTTTCTTTTCATTTCTTACTTTACATTTGAGCATAAAATAGGCCAAACAATGGAATAACAACACAATCAACACTCAATAACACTTTGTTTTACTTTTCATCCTTGAAACTTCCTTCTTCAAACGGTTTGCCAAATATGCTAAAGCCTTCAATTAGTCTTGCATTGAGTTGACATCGTCCAACTCATCCGTTAATATAGGTGGATGTTGATGTTGTTCTTCAAGTAGCTCCAAGATCACCTCTATCACTTGACTTGAGAATTTCGCATCAACTTATTGAAAATATTTGCACTTTGAACCTTCTTTATATTTAACGCATCCATGAAATCTTCTCTCGAGATTCAATCGAGTCCAAGATATTCTTTTTGGATTTGGTAGCTCACATTAACAGTAATATCTAGTTTCTTCGCTTCATTGAAACAAACTTGAGTCGTTCGCCAAGCTCTTGCTCTCCATTTGCAAGATTGAGATGTTAATTTTTGGGGCAAATTGAGATAGGATCTCCATTTTTGGTTGAATGGTTGTTAGGGTTTTACATTTGGGAATTTGCTTCAATTTGGCAATTTAGGGTTTTTATTTGAGGCAAACCTTCTAGACGACATCATTTAGGAGTTATTTGGTGACTAGGCACACCAACAAGCCACATTGGACGAAGAAATTAATAAAAAAAAATATATAGCCACGTCAGATTTTCGCCGACCCGAATTAGAGTTGACAATTATGTAATTCGAAAAAAACTTTTGGTATTAAAGCAAGCGTCGTATGAAATTTTTGACACTTCTAGTGTTATTTAGTCTAACTTTATGCTAGTCATGGAGATTATTCGTAATTCGACATAATATTGAGAACAAAAGGATGAATCACCACTGACAATTAGAGAACAAAAAGGTTTCTCAGCAGCATCAGAAGTACCTTTGCAATGTTGAATAGTTGGATTGAGATCCCTCCAATTGGACTAGAATGCAGGCGGTACAAGTATATGCCGTCTCCCTCTTCTTTCTTGGGACCCATATTCCTAATCCCGACATTTCCATACTTGCTTTCAACAGCCACCATCCTTAGTTCGGTGATGGGGTAAAATTTCACCACCAATACCCCTTCCAACGTCAAACGTCAATGAACTAATGAACTCTATGGAAGCATGAATATGGGTGTCAAATGGGTGGGTTAGGTTGGGTTGGGTTGGGTTGGATTGGATTGGATTTGGATGGGTCATAAATGGATTCGACTCAAATTCACCCATTTAATCTATATTGTCCCATTTATTTCCTAGACAATTTAGATGGCCCACACTCCACCCAAACCTATCCATTTAACCCCTCTAAAAAACAAAGAAAAAGGCTGAATAGATCTGAAATTAAAAAATAATTAACAAAACTGAAAACATTAAAAAAAATTTATAAAGAAAAGAAAATGTCTCTAACTCCTCTTCTACTCCGCCGCCGCTGCCGCACCCCATCCGCCTCCCCCTCCGAGCGTGAAATCACGGGCTCTCTACCGATCCGCAGTCTAACTCGACCGTGATGTCCTTATCGAGAGCCGTCGCCACCATCGCAATCGACGGCCGATCATACAGCTTCCTCGCCGGGAATCGTTTTTCCAAGTCGAATAGGAAGTCCGGATTCAGCGCCGCCACGACCGCCGTCGATTCCGTGGCGACAAACCTTCCAGACTCTGCATCTGAACCATTTTGCAGGAACACTCGCTTCTTTTCTGTTTTGGTAATCGTTTCGCCACCACAACCTTCCCCCTGATTTCTCCAAGACCCATGAAACCCATTTCTTATTTCTCTCCCAAATTGCGCTTCTCTGCCTCTGCAATCCTCAACAAGGAAGAAGAAGCCACCACCGAGGATAGAGAAGGGAGACCTCCAACATCAGGTGCTACAAATCCTCGTCGTCGGTGACGGAGATCAGTGCATCGAGGTCCTCGCCGCGGAGTCAGTACTTGAAGCATGCCTCGGCGGCGGCGGCGCTACAGAGTGACTAGACCTTGGACATGAAAGAGGAGAACTTGACGCCGCAATCGACGGCGAGAATGCTGGTCTCGCCGTCCACGTAGGGGAGCTGGATGTCGTGGGAAGCGGCTGGATCTTCCGTCGTAGGTGCACATGAGGGAGAGATGTAAATGGGTTTTGTCTTTAGACCCATTTAAACCCACATATAAAAAAGGCTTGCAACTCAAACCCAACCCATTTATTAAAACTTGCACTTTTCCTTAACTGGGGACCTTGGACTGATTTTCTGATAAGGAAAAGTGTCATTAGGCATATCAGCCAAGGAGAGTGTTATTTCTTATAGGGATTTCCTACGGTAGTCTCCCTTGCATGTAGAGGGGAGCGACCAGTTATAATACGTTCTTTATTTTAATGTGTCAGTGTTCGTCAAGTCCACACTTCCTTCCATTTTTTTTTTTCTCTCTTTGCAACTTTTAAGAGGCGATTTTTTGGGCGGCCCAATGCAACTGCCTCCATTTCCCCAATGTTTTCATATCTCTCTCTAATCTCTAATCTGTGATCTCTTTTTTCTTTTTCTTTTTCCAATTCGCTCGAACCCAATTGGAATGTTTTCATCTCATTTTCCAATTATCTTTAAAAAAAAATAAGAAAAATTAAAAGTTTATTCAAATGACACTTGATATCGAATAGACCCACAATTAAAAGTGGCAAAATGGATCTAGAACTTATATTTCAACTCATATTTAATGATGTGGATAAAAAATGAGTTGCGTTAAACTTTAAAAACAAACTGAAGTGAGTCATAAATGAATTAGTTAGAAACTTAATGAGTTTTAAATGGGTCATAAATGAGTTAGGTATTTACTATGTTTAAGTGAATCATAGATAGGCATTTCCTTTTTTGAAATTAGTTTATTTTTTTTTCATAATTTTTTGTTTTTTTCTTTCTTTTCCTTTTTTCTAGGAAATTCGGCAAGGGTCGCCATCGGTCGCCAATCACCACCGGCCGCCGATCGTCGATCGCCTGTCATCGATCGCCGGCAACCCTTGCCGAACGTAGAAGAAAAAAAAGAAAAAATATAAAATAAGAATTTTTTTTTTTAATTTGGATTTAATATTGCATGATGGGTCGGGTTGAGTATGGATTGCTAGATTTTTAAAAAATTGTCCATTGTGTTTTAGCAATATATATATTTTAAAAATGATAAGAAACAAGTTTTTCTAAATTGGATTTAATATTAAAATGTTTTAGCAATATGAATCGGGTCGAGTATGGATCGCCATAGTTATATTGCATTGAAATGGGTCAAAACGAGTTATGTGCGTCGGACCATTTTAGACTCGACCCGACTGGTCTACCCACAATACTCTGGTCGTAAAAAATACCACCGAAGCTTTGAATCATGTATGTCCCTTATCTATTCTATAGCATAGCAATGTCGTGAATCTGTATTTTTAAAGGCTTTTATTTATTCATTTTCTCTTTACAGTGGAATGCTTTATGTTAAATTACTTTCGATCAAACTCCGTGGGGTGTCCAACGAGTTAAGCTAATCAAACCAAGAGGAGATGGCATGACTAAACCAATTGCAGATTTTGCCAACTACAAACAAAATCAACACGCAACCAAATCAGCAGCAACTTTATTCCATCGGTGAACTTATTGTGTAGTTACAAGTAATTGCTTAAAAAATTCACTAGATGAGGACTCAATTGTG
>BCNH02000003.1:1718880-1760982 GCA_001662345.2 Metrosideros polymorpha var. glaberrima | reverse complement strand
CCTGCATTTATACAGCTTAAGTTACTCCTCTTCCCTCTATCACTATAATCGCAAGAAGGGCCATACATTCAAAATAACTACAGTTTCGTGTTAGCTTGTCTGATTATTTTCACAAATTGAAGTATTTTACCCGACATTTCTATAATGAATTTTTATAACTGAAGAAAGATTTGGTTGGCGTTTTAGATTTGAGTTCTGCATAATATTGAATACCTAAAATCCTAAAAGTATTTGAATATCTGTATTTAAAGTAGGTGAAAGTCGTGAAAATTTCTAGGCCAAAAATAAAATAAAAATCATGGGACAAATTTTCAAGATTTGATATGCTCTTATTGATGGGAAGTCAAAGGCAGCTCCCACAAAAATGTCACATTAACAAGGCCGCGAAGCGTGGTGCCCAAAACCAAGATTTTAGTCTGCGTTTGATCGTTCGAATTTAAATTGGAATAAGATAGGATAAAGTAGGATTAGAAATCATGTCAATATCCAACAGATTGTAAAAAATCCTATAACATGTTTGGTGTAACCTGGATTGCAAATATTCTTTGAAAATTTGTCAAATATCTCTCTATCATCCTCATACCTCCTTCACTCTTCTTTACACATTCACTGTTTCGCTTACAATCGGAGGAAGCTCCTCTCTCTCGTAGCCCCTTCGGCGAGCGAAATCGGCTCACGTGTGCCCTACCACAAGAGAAGGCCACTCCATCTCTAAATCCATCGACACCAACTCTTCATTGATGGTAATTATAACATTAGCAAGTCAAGATCTCAATTTGCAACCAAAAATTTGAAGGGAAAATAAGAAAGAGAGACAAATAAAGGAAAGGAATCAAAGATACCAACAAGGAGGCTCTTCTGTATATGGTGAATCGTCCCCAACCTCTTCCCTTTGTTTTGGATCCCTGTTTTCGTCTGCTCTTCAACTCCGTGTCCTCCATCGGCGACCCAAGCCGTGACGTTGTTGTAGTCCCATGTTCTTACCCCTGGTAACACTCATACACACGATAGGGACCTTGTGATGTTCTGTTTCGCCACAACCCATCATTGTCGGTGCTTGTCGACGCAATAGAGCGCGAGGATTGTGTATATATGCAATCAAGACATGTACTCGTAGGCGTGAAAAATCCAGACCAGAATCAAAACCTTGATCACCAATCGGAGTGAAGCAAAGTAGATTTCAGGGATTTTTTTAGAGCTTTCTTGTCTTCGTGTGGTGATGGGTGAGTCGTGAATGTGAAAAGAGCAGAAAGAGTCGAAGAAGAAGAAGAAGAGGGAGAGAGATGATGGCAAGAGAGGGCACTACTGTAGGGGTAGCAGAGGCCTTTGCCAAGATTTTGAATTTCTTTTTCTATTTTTTAAAACTTTTTTCATATTTCACATATCCTATCCGATTCTATCCCACCCCTTAGGTGGGATTGTTTTATCCGGACTATATTCGGACTATATCCGGATTTCGTGTCACTCCAAATATTAGATAGGATAAAAGTTATCCTATCCGGAGTTTTATCTGGTCCACCAAACGTAACCAGTGTCATAATGAAAAAGAAGTATTCAACAGAGCATTGGCTTATCATTTTTAAGTTTTAACCCACATTGGTCATCTTCCCGTAGTTTCGAAGCCAGCTTGATTTGTGTATATTTAGATGCAACATTCAAGAACCTTATTAACAATTTCTTTATTTTGTCTTTCCCTCTTTCCGTCGAGTGAGAGACTTTCCTTCAATTTGGAGGGTGAGAAAATGCTCTTATTGAGGAGAAAATATTAGGTATGCCGACTCGTTCACATCAGCGTGTTCCCCAACCACTCGAGAAGTGACATGTGGAGCCATGTCAGTGTGTGGGGCTGACTTGTTGGAGAAAATTTCCGCGCAAAATGTATTTTTCTTTCCCTTTCACTAGCCTGCATGCATTTATTTCACTTTCTCAAAAGTATATTTTCTCATTCCATTTTCTCAATTTTCACCTCAATCTGAGCAATCTTCTTCTCTAATATGCACAACGGCAGATGAGGTAACATGGAAAATCAGAAACACCTACATAGCAACGGAATGAAAAACATGTAAAAATTATTTTGTTGAGATACACGTGTGAGTTGTGTTAGAGAAGTCTCATATCAGAAAATTGTTGTAATATTGAACAATTAATATATTCAAATTAGCCAATAACTCATTAACTTAAACTTTTAAGTGAATGCGAACCAAATTGAATATATTAACAAACTCGAATTTGAACTTTTTCTTGACGATCTCTCCAGATGAAAGATATTAGATTTCTACTGTGCGTTCCTAATATATGTTACCTTCGGGGTCAAGTTCCTCTTTTGCTTTCCATCAATATACTTTAGGGGGGGCTTTCCTTTTCATGCCCGATCCAAATCTACTTTTAGCTCTTTCATATTATCCTGCACATCATTTAGAACGTCAGCTCCATTCTAACTGGAGTGAATTCTTAAAGTTCCTAGAATCTCTTATGCAAGTCCATATAGAAAAATGTGGTCCATCTCTTATGCAAGTCCATTAGTTTGTGTAGCATGGGATTTCGAAATGCTATGTTGATGATTGCAAATTATAGCAACCTGTAGACCAAAAATTTCATAACTTAAGGCTAATCATGGAGATTATTCATAATTTGATATAATACTGAGAACGAAAGGATAAATCGATACTGACAACTGGAGAATAAAAAGGTACCAAAGAAGCATCAGCAGTACCTTTGCAATGTCGAAGGGTTGGATTGAGATCCCTCCAATTGGACCGGAATGCGGGCTGTACAAGTATATGCCGTCACCCTCCTCTTTCTTGAGATCCATATTCCAAAAACCGGCATTTCCATGCTTGCTTCCAACAGCCACCATTCTCAGTTCGGCAGAGCAAGCACCGAATAACGACCGGAGCCTTGTCTTTAGGCTTTTTGTATGTCTTAACGGCAGAGGTTTTGGTCTTGTTCTCGATTCCAACATCGACAAAACACACAACACACACGAACAGAGCACAAACCGTCAGGGCACCTGAAATGTGGTAAAAAGTGAGGCCAAATGAGAGAGAGAGAGTACTTTTGGCGCTTGGAGGAAGCGAGGAGCCGGGAGGCCTTGGAATGGAGCTGGAGAGCGGCCATCATCTGATCGTTTGTCGAGCCTCTTACGCTTGTACTCCGTTAGCTTCTGGGTCGCCATTGCAGAGACACTTTCCACAACCTCCCACTTCTCACACACGCAAAATTGCAACGATAGAGCAGAGAGAGAGAGACGCCACAACAAGTCCACGCTTCCCTCTGGCATCGGGCGATCCTCGCCGGCGTTAGGTGAGGCCAGGCCAGGCGAGGGTGAGGGTGGCCGGCAACCCTCCAAAAAAATGTCACGGAACAATTTTCAAGATTTTTCTTGGTCAGATAATTTTTCAAAATTTTCAAGATTCGATCCGCTTTTATTGAACGGAGAGTCAAAGACAGTCTCCAAAAAGTTACTCTAACAAAAGCAAGATCTTAGTGTCATAAGGAAAAAGACGTATTTAACAGAGCATTGGCTCATCATTCTTCACCCACATTGGTCGTCTCCCCATAGTTCGAAGCAACATTGATTCGTGTATATTTAGATGCAACATTCAAACATTCAAGAACCTTATTAACACTCGTTGTATTTGTCTTTCCCTCTTCCGTCGAGAGAGACTTTCCTTCAACATCAAACATGCTTGATCTTGCTGTTTGGCCTCAACTGTCCCGGCATGTGTGCCGGTAGTTGTGGAACCTAGTGCCAAGAAGTGCCGAGAGAGCCCATCGCTAGCAAACCTCTACAGCCATGAAAGATTAATGCAAGACAGATATATATGGATACAATCCATGACCAACGTAGATCACCGCAATCACTAGATGTCATAATCCACTTAGGCATCATTGACAGCAATAGAAAGGGATAAAGAAAAGACATAAGAATCGATCTTTATAATTTCTCAACTATCTTTGGACAATTGTTAGTTTGACAAATGTATCTACAGAGAATCAAAAGTTTCTCAAGGTAAAATGACAAGTCCCTGAATCGATCCGAGTCAAAGCGAGAGCCAGTGTGGAGAAGAGACTTCATCTATAATTAGATTAGTTGAACATTCAACATGAATATTTTTCACCGGAACAGACAAAGAAGAAAAAAATTTGCAGGATGAAAAGGAGACTAAACATGCTGGCTAAAGGGAACACAGACTCAGCATATCAAAATCTGAAGTCAGGTTCCACGTCCATCGCCCAAGCAAATTTTGCCAACAGAGACTTGTTGAATATCTGCAACAGCAAATAATATTAGGTCATAACATTTCGGAGACCAGACCCGGCAAACTAAATAATCAGGAGACCAGGAAATTCGGAATTATCATGCCATCCTTTTCTTGTGGGAGAAAAAGTGTCACTGACTTAAGTTACCCTTGTTTAGATCATGAAATGACTAATTCCAAAGATTGCCTCGACCTGTGCAGAGTTTGAAGCTACTACTAACCTTTTCAATTGGAACTTCGTGCCGCTTGCACCATGCAACTGTGATTCTTGGGTCAAGATAGTTGATTTTGGATGTGCCCAGTGCAACAGTTTTCAGATCTTCTCTGGTAGTTTTGTCCCGTTCCATTTTCTCAATTTTCGCCTCGATTTGAGCAATCTTCTTATCTAACCTGCACAGCGGAAAATGAGGTAACATGGAAAATCAGAAACATCTACATAGCTGCAGAATGGGGAACTGGTATCAATTATATTACGCTTCTGGGGTCAAGTTCCTCTTTTGCTTTCCATCAGCATCCTTTAGGGGAGGCTTTCCTTTTCGTGCCCGATCCAAATCTACTTTTAGCTCTTTCATATTGTCCTGCACATCATTTAGAACATTAGCTCCATTCTAACTGGAGTGAATTCTTAAAGTTCCTAGAATCTCTTATGCAAGTCCATATAGAAAAACGTGGTCCATTTGCAAAACCGATGTGAAAATTGGGAGATTAGGTCGGGACCAGATATTTATATGATAGCCAGAGATCGAGAGAGAAGTTGTCACCTTCAATTCATCTATCTTCTCTTGCAACCTGGTCATTTGAGCCGCATGGGATTTCGAAATGCTACGTTGATGATTGCAAATAATAGCAACCTGAAGACCAAAAATTCATAACTACAATCTATACGTGTTTATGCAGTGCATATTCTTTTGTAATAAACAATAATTACCTCTTTGTTTGCACGCTGATAGACTACAACTTTTTCTGCAACTTCTCCATCTTTAGTGTCTCTACTTAACTGTCATCAAACAAATGAAAAGCTTCCATATTATATTTCATCTTTTCACAAAATTATGGAAGTGTAAGACCAACAACAGTGCTTTACATATGAACACGTCCATCATATGTATCAACAAGCTAACCAGCTCCAAGGATCCCTTGATGACTAGACATCATTCGGTAATGATGCCTTTGCATTTTGACGGGATGCCTTTAATATATATGCATGTAACACATGTTTGTTCTTCTTGTGAAGACATATAAGCTTAAAAAGTACTGCAGATGAATGTAGTTTCCCATGGCTAAAATATCTATCCACCCGACAGATCAAGCAAATTAAACATACTGTCACACCAATTAAAACCCTCAAAAGGAAAATGTGAGCTTACCATCTCATCCAAAGTAATGGAAGCATTGTATGTACGGAAAACTTTTGCTGTAAGACCAGGCATGAGTTCCTTTAGATGAGCATTCAGTTTAGTTGTATCCAGCTCATCGAAAAGAGGATCACCAGGCTTTTTCCCTACACAAACAAACCAAAGCAAGATAAATTGACCACATGAAAAAGCAAATTCATATGTACAATTTTAAATGGGTGATAAGTCACGTAACTAACCGGATTGAAAGTGCACAATTGCCTTGAAGACAGGGAGCTCAACTTCTACAGTGTTTTCATATCTGATAGAGTCTTTACCAAGAAAGTTAAACTGAAAATTGACAAAGTACAACAGCCATTTTAGCTCCAAGAAGCAAGCAGAAATCTTGAACTTTCGGCGCATGAACTCAACTTACCTCCAGTGAGTTTGGGCTAATTGCTTTCACATTTTCAACTTTCAGTGTGCAGCAGCCAACAGTGTCTGCTTCGTCATCATCCTGAGTAATGAAAAGCAAACAAATTGGTGACCATATAATACACTCTGCTAATCAAAGCAACAATTTTTTGTGGAATCAAAATTTAACGTCTAGTCAAATGTCGATCCATACTACTATTTTGAAGAGGCTTCTTTTATTATTGTCATACATGCGGAAAAAGTTTCTTCCAGTGAGTACAACCTCCTAATTTAAATTACATAAGAACCGGAATCTGGAAAGGAGACATGTTGTGCTTATCTCCACAAAACAAGCAGAACCAAAGTTGTGGTCTAAACATGAAAAGGAATGAGCAATTCCATCTGAAGCATTCCAAATTTCCATGACTAACACATGGAAAGTTATTACATCAATTTCATAATGTATGTCAATTGTATCACAAAACAATTACAGGAGAATAGTTACTTGCAAACACCTCATTTCAGGACCTTCTTATATCTCATATAAATTAGAAGATCCCTAAGTGATGCTTATTACTCTTGGATACATTGGCTTGTCCAATTGTGCCGGATTAGCAAGATAATGTCATCCTTCCCCATAGTCATCACAAAAGAGCCCATGGAAAAGCAAGTTTGCAAATTGGAGAGAGAGAGAGAGAGAGAGAGAGAGTCAATCTCGAGAAGTTTCAAATATGTACCTTCTCATTGCCAGCCCTTAGAGCTAGTTTATCAATCAGATAAGTAGCAACTGCTATCTGCCGCTTCATAGCATCTTTACTTGTAAAATCCTTCGTGTATGCTGCCCTGATGTTCGCTATGTAATCCTATGCTCAAAATATCAATTTTGGCAATCAGTTATGAATCATATGAAAGATATCTAATGACAAATTAATCACTGCCAACATCTTCCACTTAAGTTCTGCTGTACCTTCAACATCCTTGCCTTCTCATATTTCTCTTTATCACTTTGGCCCTTCAAGGAACTGCTAGCAGCGAGGAAGACGTATTTAAATTCCCTTGGATTAATAGGATCGTTCCAAAAGGCTAACCACGTGACGGTGTTATCATGCCTTACTTCTTTCCATCTGCCACATATCAAGAGTCCAGATGTCTTAATTTATAAATAAAGAAGATGAAATAACAACTTGGAAATCAACTTTGTTCCTGGAGGACATAAATGACAGTACTTTTCACCAGGGATGGGACATTCTGGCACAGGGACACCTTTCCCAATATTGATTGTAATATCCCTTGGACGAATGCGTCTCTTCAGCTTTCCCATCTAAAACCAAACACACCAACCATTAGGAATGAGCCAAATGCATGTGTTTACTCTAAAAAGTCCACATAACAAAGTAAACGGCATTGAGCCAGGAGAAAACACATGCACTCAAATATTATGCATGAAACCTTTGGATGTTCTCCACGTCCACGGAATAAACCAGGCGGTTCAACCCTGAAGTTTCCAACCTGTGGTGTAACTTACTGTCAGCATTCAGCATGATAAAGCACAATTATGCTAAAAAAACGACAGCAATATATCAATCAAAATCACTGGATTGACCAAAGATGCAGTAAACTACATAATTTATGTATCCACAGCAACTTAGCATCTCGTTAAAAGCAATGGAAATTCCCATGCCCCAAGAGGACAACAACCAAATACAGATGGAGGGTGTAGTTCGTAAAGACACAACATTATCGACTGGACAAGTTACAAATCACTGGCACTAGTGTAAAACATAGTTATTGAGATCTTCGTTGATGCAGAAATAAGATAACGAGGAAGCTGAAAAATTAACATCATTATTAAACAAAATAGAGATGTCTCAGCCTCCATAAATTTGAACCAAATAGCTAAACAAATTGCATTGAAATTTTAACCAATATTCAATCCAAAAATGGCACACGATCGTAATCTAAATTCTCAAACACGGAGTAAAACAATTAAAAACTTAACGACATTACATCACTTGAAAGTGTTTCAGGGTAATCCTTACTGAAAAAGAAGAAAATAACAACAAGATAACTGAAGAAAAATTTCAATGCAGAAGGAAGAAATGACAAGACACAGCAAATTATTTGAGGGGCATTGTTCAAATCCAGAATACACAAGACAAAATCAAGGATTAGAGATAAGATTAACCTTTTCTTTCACACCATCCACAATGGCCCACATGTACTTCTCCTCCTGCTTCAGCTTTTCTTCCTTGAGGGCATTCTTTTCCTGCATGGAAGACAAAAACTAAAACATCTACAGAAGCAACAAAAATTGACTCAAGTAACATTTGGCATCACGACATTAAGAACAGCATATAACATGTCAGTACCTATTAAGCACACTAATACTGTGTGTAACCAGAGGCACAAAAGATAATCATTTCACAGTATATATAGTGAAATGGAAGGACGTCTCAAAATTTCAGCAGTAGAAATCATCACAGAATCAGCCGATAGCATCTGTATGACACTCAAAATGCTTCTGCGTCTGAAACAAAATTTGATTTCGCAGCATACTTTTGGCTGCAAAATAGAAAAATAGGTACTACCATATCATAAATTAAACATACATGGATGAACAATTAAATCACAGCAGACTATCAGTCTTATAGCTTTGCGACCAAAAAGATTCAATAATAGACAATGCTAACACACAGCAAAATCTTTTCATGAGGACTAGGACCTATTTATGCGCCACAAAACTATGATGTCCCCTCATCAGCCTAGATGCAGGCATGAAGCAAGAAAGTAAACAACAATGCAACAAAGACTGGTAATGAGTTGTAATTATTAGTTGATATAGCAATTTACTAGCTCAAGCAAAGTGAACAAAACTTACTTCTTTGGTCATTTGCTTCTTCTTCTCTTTCTCCTGCTGACACCAATCATATATCGGGGTGAAATCACAGTGTTCCAATTTCTGAATCACATGGTTGCTTCCAAGAATCTTTTTCCAATCAGTCCAAAAGTTCTCCTTGAACTTCTCTTTCTGCATGTAGTCTGTCTCTTTCATCACAGCAAACATTGTAGCCACCTGCGAATCCAAATCCCAACAAATGACTAACCAAACAGACAATAGAAAATGTAAGATAAGAACCTAATGGTTCCAGATCAATTGATTAGCTTGCTGATAAACTGAACTATTGAGCATGACCAATGGAAAAAGAAGCCTAAGATCAGAAAGATAACAGAAGAATGCAAAAGAGGAGAGAAAAGGGGATGGCTCACTTCCTCCTGCACCAGAGTCAAATCGACAGGCTTCCCTTTGTAAAGCATCTTTACACCATGAGGTTTGTATGGAGGTGGAAAAATGACCCCATTGTGAACCATGGTAGTCCATTTTTTCTGGCCATCGCCAGAAGTAGGTGATACCTTAGTGGATTTAGAATACTTTGAATTTTTCATTACTTTCTTGAGATTCTTGGTTGGCTTCATGATCTTCTTCTTTATTATAACTTTTTTCATGTTGTCCTTTGCAGAGGAAGACTTGTTTCCTAATGCAGAAGCTGCTGCTGGCTTTTTCATTCTCTGGGAAATTGGAATGTGGTCATCGTCATCCGACTCCGGTTCTCCTTTCACAGATGGTTTCGACTTTGTTGATGTTGATGCATCACTAGTCTTTAGCTTTTTTACTGACAACTGATCAGAAGAAGTTGTCTTCTCTAGTGGCCTTTTATTTGACACAATGGAAGATTTTGCTTGAACCTTACTTAAGGCAAAACCATTTTGCTGTGTTTTCGGTACCAAAGGTTTCTTTTCATTAGAAGCATAGCGGTTATTATAAGATGTAGGGGCATTGGATTTCTGAGGCAACCTTGATGCTAAAGGCTTTTCATCGTCTGAATCTTCAGGAGAATTTTTCAAGGAGGCCTTTCCCGATGATGGAGATAAAACAGGCATAATGCGACTTTTGCTGGAGTTATCCTGAAGTCTACTACTCAATGGTTTATCATCATCAGAGTCACTGTTGGATTCCTCTTTAGCAGCCACTACTGTACTCTGTTTGGACGAGTGCCTTGACTGATCATCCAGTGACTTTGATGACTTTAAACCTGTCAGTGGTGACTTCACTGGCAGTAGCTTGGCAGTAGACGATGATGCTTTTGGACTGATGTCAGGGGATTTCATGGATGGTGTCTTGGGAGAAGGATGGAACCTACCCTGTTGAGATCTAGCACTTTGACCATTTGAGGAATGTAACCCTGAGGACCCCGACAACGCATCATTCCTCTGAGAAGGTGGCTTCTTTACTTCTGTCTTTATTGGATTTTTCTTCGATGAGGTACTGCTCCTTTTGAAAACCATGGGTGCATCATCATCATCGAAATCATCAGATACACTTGGCTTTATAGGAGCCTGAAGCGCCATCGTCCAACAAAGTATTTCCTTTGCATGTATATGCAATCAATCTCTGATACGACAGAAATCAAATCCTTTTAAAGAGAAGCAAATCTGCCAAAAGTGAGGGATGATGATCAGAAACAGAATGAAGTTATTTGGGGAAAAAAAAAACAGTCCTTAGAGTTTCTCAAAAGAACTAGGGAAAATTGGGACTATTTCCAATCAGATCACTATAATTTTGAAATGATTTCAATAGCGTCCCTCAATCAACATGGGGCGTATTGAATGGATAAGGAGATGACCTTACAGAAACCAAGGCAAGAGCATAGCAACTTTATTTAAGCTTCTAAAACCAGTCAGCCATACTATATAGCACCGAACTAGAATGACCAAAGAAGTAATTCGAAAAGGCAAACGTCTCAACCAAATCTACAAAGGTGGCAAGAAGCACAGAGGGAGACATCACACTCTTGAAAGCATCATCACATCGAAAATTTTAAATTGATACAGCCTGTTCTTATATTAAATCCTCCTCTTTTCACTAGAGAAGAGAATGTCCAGGAGGATTAAGGATTTCACCTAAAACTCAGCTCAATCCTAATAGGAACATCGGAGGCTTCTGCATCGTACCAACCCTAGAAAGCACTTAAGGAGAATCATTCCTGAGTCTACAGATACTATGAAAACTAAGAATCTCTCTCCTACCGGAACGCATGTCAATAACGCCTCGCCAACTCACATAATCTACGCATAAGGAAAAATTCCACTTCGCCTCCGCAAACCCGATTCACAATCGGCCAACCGGAGGCAGAGTCGAGCTCGCCAGAAACTCACCACAAGCTCGCGTCAATCCGATGTCCGATTTTGGCGGGAATGGAACCGATTCCGGGCGTCTCCAGCTCCAGAGCCCTGTCGAACGCGGAACTGCAAGAAGACAGTGCGAAGCAGCCTTAGAACCCGTCCCGAGCTACGGAGGCAATCGAACAAGAAGAAGAACAAGTGCCGGGCGCACGCGGGGAGCTCCCCCACCTGCAATCGCCCTCGGATTCCCAACGCGAATGGGGATTGATCGAGTGGCAGTGGAATCAGGGGGCCCGGCTATGGCTATAGCTATGGGGAGCGAGGAACGCGCATTTGCTATCTGAAACCCTAGCTGGAGGAGGAGGAAGGAGCTCGCGTCTCGCTCTCTCTCTCTCTTTTATCTGAAACTCTTGCATTCGATTACTTTGGAAGGTTTCTGCATCGTTTCGCAGGTGACGGTGGCTTTCGTATTATGGGCCGCGCTTCCGGCCGAGACTCGGCCCGGCCTGAATATCGGTCCGGTCGAGAACCCTTTCGCGCCCAATAAGGTGGTCCGGCCTAATGGGCCCTCGTGTTGGCCATTACCGAAACGACTCTGTTTCGGCCCATTTCAGGATCAGATCTCGGCCCGAACGTATGGTTCAAGGGTTGCTTTGGTTAAGACCAAACATTTCCTCGCTCGCACCAATTAGTCGAAATTACACGCGACAAGTTTCATCGACCGGTGCAAATGCACGTGTAGATCCTAAAACGAAAAACATCGCCAAACCAAATTGACGTGAGATGTACAACTTAGATGTAATCATCCGCAACATTACAATGTAATCGTTATATAATTAGTTAACCGTATCGGTGACTATTTAAATTTAAAAGTGTTCTGTAAAGATTTAGTACACATATGGAATAAGAACTTAATAAAGTTCTTCAAATATCTACTTCTTACCGACACAGTGACGCTTCGAACCTTTCACATATTTCGACTTCAAGTACGAGGAAGATTCCCATGCGAGTCTCCAACTAAGAAAACCTTCCTATCGATCCCGCTCAAGTAAAAAAGTTCACAAACAATCTCGACATGAACGCGTTCAATCTTTGAAGTGCTGCAAACGACTGATGTCGCGAACTATAATGTCCCTGTCTGTGATGTCTGTGATGAACTTCATGAAAAAGTGTTGAGACAAGAATAGGTGCACCGTGCCATGGATCTCAGTCCAGCTACATGCTCGTTCTTTTCACAGCCGTTCGAGATTCAAAAAACCTCTCTGCCGCCCTTCTACCTGGATCCACATCTGCATGCATTTTGACAAGCCCCAAGTGCAGTTTTCCATATTAAGGCATATGGCGTTAGCTCCAACGCAAACCTACAAAACCCACCTAACTTATCTACCATACGAAGCACAATGCTCTAGTGAAGTTGCAGTTCTGAATACTTCACTCATGGACTTGAAATGCTCTTTTCCTCCTTCAGTCAAACCCACTTTGGCTACAAGCTGGAAGAACCTCCATGAAGGTGACTGCATCAGGAAACATTTGGCATCACACCTCATACAGGTTGCTAAAGAAGGCTCATTTGGCATCACGCCTCCACGTCGCATCTCACGAAATCATTTTAGTGCCCCCGATTCTACACCTTTTAGCCACAAAGCCACCAATTAGTGCCGTCCAGGAAACGACGTCTTTCTCGGGCATATCGTCAAACACCATGCACTCATTCCTTACGCTGCCACACTAGGCATAAAAACTCAACAAGGAAATCCACAGATGTGAATCTGGGTCTATTGCATTTCACCCTATATGTCCATGAACAGCCCTGCCTCCAGCTAAAGACTCCTTCGAAGCACAATCACGCAATATACTCAGGTAAAGTCTAAGCCTTTGTTTGTCATCACACTTAGCATGTCTCCGAGTCAATTTATATTCAAGTTTCTTGCTTTCAGGTAAGGAAGGTAGCGTCCGGGAAGTTCCTCCGCCGGAGTGGATAATGTCAATTCTTACGCTATTTGCTTCAACAGTGAAAATTATTTTTGGACATAAAAAAATCATCCCTCTATTTTTAAACATATCATTGGTCGCCTATCGATGGATCAAATGACAATCGTTACCATGTTAATGCCTTTAAGTGTCTTTCAACATGAACCTTTTTTTTTCCTATTTATTTAAAGTTTGATATTTTTATTTATTTATGTACTTCTTGTAATGCTTCTTCAAAATATTCAAACCCAACCAATGCAGTTGTAGCTAAAAAATGTTGACACCTAAATTTTGACATTCACTTATGTTTAATTTAGAATTTATTTCAGTAATTAATTTGCATAAAAAATAGAAACCAACCCTAGTCCCTGCCAAAAATATTTATGTCATTTTTCATACAGTTTGTATTTAGTTTTAATTTAATTTTTAACATATTAGAATTATGCATTTTTGCATTTGAAATCGGACCAAAGGCGAAATTAGACTAAAAAAAGACTAGCGGATTGAGCCAAATCCATGTCAAACATTCGAACATGGTGAGGGAAGAGGTTGCCAAGTTTTGCAAGGCTTTAGGGCCTAATTGGAGCTTAATTCAGCCCGTTTAAATTAATATTTTCAATAAAAGCCTTTTTAGTTATAAAAACACATAATTCATTTGAAAGAAGGCTAAAATTAAGCCCAAAAAAGGCAATAAGCCCATGAAGAGATTGAGGTTCAGTCAACCCATCCAATGGGCTGGTTGAACCAATTAGGGACAAGATTGAAGAGGGAAAAAGCCATTTTGGGCTAATTTGCAAATATTGAAAAGTTTGGCGGCCAATCCGTAAATACTTTAAAATTACAAAAACCCTCAAAACGCATATATAAACCTCGTTATGCCTATGAAACAAGGGTCGCGCAATTCATTCTCAGAAACTTTGAGTGACATACGAGAGAGAGAGAGAGACCCCCTCGGCCAAGCCCTTCTTCTTACCCCCCTTGGCGTAGCCCTAGCCTCTGGCAACCCCCAAACATGAACTACATCTGTGGTAGTTCGTGTTGCTCCAGAGAAACCATCCAAATCAGCCATCAACGCAAGGAGACATTAGATAGACTCGGGTGATACACTGAGAGAGTCAGCTAGGTAGTATACAATGAAGATTCCCCACCTGATATCTAGAAAAGCTCCTTTTTACTGTGCTTGCCACTACTGCCTAGTAGGGCGTGAACGAACATAATTCCCCATTCATTCAAAGTAAGTAGTCTTTATTTATTTATTTATAGAACAGAGGCATTCTGGCCCGACTACTAGGACTACATGCGTATCTAGTGCAATGACTTGGAAGCAACCTACCTTGACCATCTTCCGAAGTTCTAAATAATCTACTGATCAAAGGCTGTAGGGGCGGACTCCTCTACATTTAGCCGCGCCATAGTGACCCCCAAAGCAATCTTCTTCTAGTTGCAGGACAAAATCTGGCAACCAATTGCTGGCGCTGAATAACCAGCGAAGATCCAACCGCTCAAAGACTCTCCAATGGCAAGTTAGCAACCTAGAAACAGGCAAGTAGCAGTGCCTACGTGCGGTTTTCTCGACCTTGATTCAACAACTAGGTGTCATCACTAGATCCCATCGTTCCACGACGAGAAACTAGGCTAAATCTAGTTTCAATTCCACCAGAGAGGACAGTCGAATGAGTTCTCATCGTGGAGATCTGAGCCCTGCAAGGAAGGCCTGCGACCAGCCACCCTTGTTTCGTTGTTGTCTCCCGATCGTCGTTGTTCCCAAGCCCCGGTGACCATCTTCAATGATCTAGCGGAGACTCTTGACATCCTAGGTGAGCCCCGAGTCAAATCCATCCAATGATCGAGCCCACGGGAGTCTAAAAACGAGATGCCCACCACGTGCTTGACGGTTTGCCCAAGAGAGTCCCACTGTCCAACAGCTTTTCCGACGATCCCAGTAGTCGTCTGGCGAACCTCCAGTCACCGGCCACCGTCTAGAATCATGAGCCACCATGTTTGAGTCCTTATTCACAGCCCTAGCTCGATCCGGTCCGAACTTCAAATGAGGAAACGAGATATCCGCAAGGTTCAAATTAGGTAACTACTTTGTCTCTTGATATTCTAATCGATAAGCATGGAAAGTTGGACGATTCAATCTATGATCTTATAGATTCGATCCGGCAACTTTATCAAGTCATTTTATTTGAATTAAATAAATTGCGGATGATATGTTTTCTTTGATTAAAAAAATTTGAAATTATTTTTAATTTAAAAATAGGTGTGATTTGCTAGAAATCCCTTCTTGAAAATCATTTCTAAAATGATAGGATTTTCTAGAAATCCTATCTCTAAGGTTGTATTTCATTTTAGAAAGATAAGGTTTCTTAAAAAATGTTTATCTCATAGGTTTTAGTTTCATTTTAAATAATCTTTCATATATATGAAGATTGCATCATGTAGATAGATATCCATTCTTAAAACATTAAGAATTAGGATAAATTTTTTTAAATAGTTTTAGGATTCAATTTAAATTAATTCCTAGATATTTAGGACAATATTCATTTAGTGTAGCTTTGATTTCATTGATTTTTAATTTCTAAATTCATCGAAAATACCAAAAAATATGTCATTTTTGCCACGTCATTAGTCTAGGTTCATTTAGCATAATGAATAGGGTTCATTTAATATAATGTCTATGTATATACATTAGTACCATGTCTAGGTTCATATAGAATTACATGTCTAGGATCATGCATTAATTTAATTTAGTCACTTAGGGTCATTTAAACAAAAATATTTGACATATAGTTTAGTTGCATGACATTTTTGCCCGTCATTTAGAGAAGGTAAGTTAGGACCATAATGCTTGTCATTTAATTGCACGTAATTAGACTTGGGTCATTTAATTAAATACTGTTTGTTTTAGTATAGTTGCATTCCATTTCATTTAAATAAGTGAAAACCCCAAAAATAATTGCATTAGTCTAAGTCTTATGTTTGAGAGATAAACGCTGTAGTGTTGAGGTATCTCCACTTTACACTTTCCTTGCAATTTATTTGATGCTTTGCTTTATGAGTGTTAAATAATGTTTACACACCCTTGTGGTCACCTCACATGTTAGGAATTAGTTTAAAATTAATCCAAAACTGCATGACAAATATTTTTCATGAATGAAAATGGTACCAAAAGGGCATTAGATTTAATTTAGCGTAATCAAGTCCTTGAACTTAGTTTCTTTGGTTCGTAGGAATAAATCATTTTCTCCCAATGTTTTTTTTATATGTCTAATCAATCTATCGTAAATCATTAGTAGCGACTCCAAGTCAAATTATTTGAATGTTAATCATTTAAACCTAAGCCGTGATTTGAAAGACCTTGGGAGGGCTCAAGCTAGGTTAGTTAATTTAGTTTAATTAACTTAGTAATCTATCGACCTAAGTTTGGTAAATTTAGGTCGTGACAAAAAGCTTGACCGGTCATGGCAACCATCCACAACTCTTCCATGGTAGAGAGCTTCAAGCTTGAAAAGCCATAGTGATTGCAAGTTTCAAGCTCAAATTTGAGTCACTATGATGGTACAGATTTGGCCATGACCCACAAGCTTTGAGCTCAAATGGCCATGACCATGAGCTTCAAACTTAACCAGCCATAGTTGCCATGAGTGTCGGAGCTAAATCTGGCAGTGGTAGCTACAAGCTTCGAGCGCAAACAACCATGGTTGCAATCTTTGTGCTCAGGTGGCCATGGCAGTTGCGAGCTTTGAAGCCAGATTAGGTCATAGCAGCCATAAGCCTCGAGCTCAAATGGCCATGCCCAAAAGCTTCGAGCTCAATCTCAAGCGAGCATAGCAGTCACTAGCTTTGAGGACCGATCTGGTAATGACAGTAGCAAGTTTTGAGTACAAACAACCACAATTATGAGCTTCGAGCTCAAGCATCCATGGTGGCGTCGTGATTCAAAAATACACTTTGAGTCTGATTGTCCACATCGACATAGATTGACGGAAAGAAGGACAAATGGTTACTCTTATAAAAAAGTACTGGGATAATTTGGAAAAAAAAGAATAGTTTTAAATTTTGGGCAAGAGCATAGGGGTTACTAGTGCTATCCTCTATTTTTTTTTAAACATATGAGAAATTTCTTTTATTAAACCGGTAACTTTTAAAACATATCTATGTCGAAAATGGAGCTGTTCCCCGAGCACAATACGTCTTTAAGGTGCATGCTCCATTGAGATCCAAACTTGCTTGTGGATATGACAGACAATTTGTCATATATAACACTCTGTTAGGGAGCACGCAGTATAAGCTTGATACCTTTCACCTAGGAAGATCACTGAGAGGGAGTTTAAGTCCGAGCTTGTTAACATATTTAGTTGGACCCACTTTCACTCAAAAGCTTAAGCCAATGAGTTATAGACCAACTAAAATATATCACATCAGTTCTCCAATGTAAGATTCTCTAACACAACTCACACGTGCATTCGAACACACTCGATGCCCATTTATGCCAAAATGAGCTTATTTACAATGGCAATCGCTCTTGAAATTATATGAGGATACGAAACATTGTGTGTCGAGACGAGAAAAGTACTAAAAATTGGTACCAATTCAGTCCTAAACATTTCAACTGGATCAATTTAATCCTAAACCTTTTTCACGTTTATACCAATTCAGTCAATCCAGCCAATTTTAATTGAAAATCGTTGCGTCAATGTTGGGCGTACATGATGTGGCCGGTGCTAACATTGACAATTTTTTAACAATTATTTTTAAAAATTAAATTCTTAATTTTCTTCTTTTCCTTTATTTTGGCCAGCAACCCTCGCCAGCCTTCACTAGATCTGGGGGAGGGCCGCCTCGCCTAGAGCATGCAAGGCCGCGAAGGCCCGAAGGATTGCGACACTCACCAACAATCGGCGAGGGCTTGCTGGCCCTCGCCTAGGGCCTTTGTGGCCCCGCCGACGAGGGCTGCCTTGGCAAGGAAAAAGAAGGAAGAAAAAAAAATTACAAATAATTAAAAATTCAATTTTTAAAAAAATTATTAAAAAATGTCAATGTCGGCACTGGCTGTGTCATGTAGGACAGTCGACGTTCACATCAACTATTTCTGGCTAAAATTTGCCCGATGGAGTGAATTGGTATCAATGTGAAAATGTTTATGACTAAATTGATTCGATTGAAAGGTTGAAAACTGAATTAATAATTTTGTACCAACACAATAGGTTTTAGACTTTTTTGATAGTTTTCTCGTTGGGACAGTTCTTTGATAGACCGTTCAAGGGTTCTATGTACTTCCACGATTGATATAAGAAGGGGCGAGGTTTAGCTGCTGCTTGGGGCATGTGGGGACGCGGATTGCACCCATTTATGCATGTGATACTACAGACAGAAGACTTGACAGGTCTGATGTCCTTTTCTTTTCTCTCCTCTCTGCCTTTCCTCTCACTTGGTCAGAAAAACCTGCTGCCCAAGCACAGCCTCATCGTCACGGAGACGCCACCTTCCCACCGTCTCTATGATATGGTCTAGCCGCCACCCGTCCCCCCAGCCACGAGCACAGTCAGTCACCTAGAGCAACAGATGCGTCTACCCGAGTTGGCAGGATGGATCCGCAGAATCGGAGGCCGGGAATAGGCGCTCAGGGTAGGTAGAAGATCTCATTCAATTCATCAACTTCGGTGAACAAGATCAGACACGCTTGCTTCACTACTCTCGACTAAAAGAAGCTCCTTTGGCTTTTGGTCCTAAAAGCTAGGCAAACCAATGTCCAAACATCAATTTCAGATGGGTGCTTGCTAAAATAGAATTGTAGCAATAACGTTTCCCAATCTGGTCCATTGTAGCATGACTACCCCCTACGCCTCAGTCATTCTTTCATTTCCGAAACTAGTTACTTATATACTCGCTCCTAATATTTGAACTGGCTCTTTGCTACTGCTCTAATTCATATGAATCACAAAAGCTTGAAAAGCTGAAAAGGAGAGAACAAAAATCAAAAGAAACCGTCTCCTTTTAGCTCTTCCTTACATCATTCCTATTACACTTGGTTCGGTGAATCAAATCTGTAACAACATGGTGAGTTTATCTCAGACAGTGTAATGTTGTTGGATGGTCTCGATGTCAAGCCCCTTCAGCTTCACCACTGACTCGACATGCCCCTTGAGTGTATGCAGCTCCCGGAGCCTGTAAAAATAAATTGGTTTTCAGAATTGCTATTCTCATAAAACTAAAGTAGAAGGCGTCAAGGGATGGTCGTGGCATGAATTCGCGAGTCGTGACATCTGACGGTATAGTTTTGGTTAAAGGTTGCACTAAAGTTTCTTCGTTCTTCAAGCTGACCCATTAAAGTGAGAATAAGGCTCGTTACCTTGCGACTTCGGCGCGTCTCTTGGCTTGTTCAGCAATCTCAGACAACTCCTCAGTGCTGCTCTTGTCATGGAAGAGAGTCTCCGGAGGATTGAGACCGTGAAGAGTACGTTGAGCTATCGCCCATTGCGCCTCCCTCTCGCCCTTGCCGTAATCCTTCTTGGTAGTGAAAGCGGTCTGCGTAATCAATCCATAAAAGAAAACGAGAAAATTAAAATCAAATGAGTAAAAATATATGCAGGTAACAAGTATGAATTCTGTGAAAGAGACTGATTACCTTGTTCTGCAACATGTTGTCCCAGGCCTTGCCGCTCAAGGCGTAGCGGATGATGAACTTGAGGATGTCGAGAGGGAAGTAAGTCACAATGCTATAGACCCAGATCACTCCAGCCCATCCCCATCCAATGCCTTGGATCCTCGCGAATTCCCAGCTCGCGTAAACAGCAATAACCGTGGCAACCTTTCAATGTCACACAAGTTATACAAGAATCAAGAGATGTTCCAATCAGGTCTTTAGAGGGAAACAGTGCAAGTGATATGGTGATTCACTAAAGAAGTGGACTAGTCAAGGATACTTACCAGCTGGGCCGCAATGAAAGCGATTACAAGTAAGATTCCTGGCCGTTCAACGAACGACCAGCTTCGCGAGCGAGTCACAAATATAAGAGCTTGGCTTATGATGCTCACTTGCAGGTAGAGAGCTGCAGTGAGCTCATCCACGTTATTTTTGATTGGCTTCACACCGAAAGATTTCTGCAAGAATCCCACTTTTAGCTTTTCTTACCAAGCACTCCGCTGTACGAGTATGTCGTTATCGAAACAAATTTTCTTTAACTTACCGTGAAAAAGTCGGTATCATGGACAAGCCAAAAGAAGACCACGGTCATGATGGCCATGTATGCCCCGAGGACAACCCCCGTGGCGAAGATTTCCTTGAGCTTCCACGAGTCTGGGACAGGAGATGGCTTGACTCTGTCCTTGGAGATGGTCATGATAGTACCGTCGTTCAATATGGCGATGATGAGAACCATGAAGGGTGAGAAGTCGAACTTCCATATGAGAGCAACGAGGAGGAAGCCCAACACGATACGGATCGTGATGGAAACCGCATAGATGGTGTAGTTCTTCATCCTCTGGAAGATGGCCCTGCTCGTCAAGACGGCACTGATGATCACGCTCAGTCCTGGCTCGGTCAAGACAATGTCCGACGCACTTCTGGCCGCGTCGGTTGCATCAGCAACTGCGATACCGATATCTGCTTTCTTTAGAGCAGGGGCATCGTTGACACCATCACCGGTCATTCCACAAATGTGCTTTCTCTGCTGCAATTTCTTGACAATCTCATATTTATGCTCTGCACATCCACATACACAATATTAGTAGAATTAACATCAACATCTTAATGACAGAGAATTGTTGGTGCTACTATATACCAGGGAAAACTCCAGCAAATCCATCAGCTTTCTCAATGAGCTCATCGACAGGGATCGAAGCAATGGCCTCATCCTTGCTCTCACCCAAGAGGGATGAAGAGGGATACATGTTGGTGCCCATGCCGAGTCTACGACCGGTCTCTTTGCCAATGGCGAGTTGGTCACCAGTGATCATCTTGACATTGACACCCAACTCAAGGGCTCGCCGGATTGTCTCTGCACTGTCATGTCTCGGGGGGTCGAAAAGAGGCAAGAGACCCACAAACTCCCATGGCATGCCCTCGCTCTCCTTTGTCTTCTCAGGAACAGTCTGTGACAGAGAGTTGATTGGAGTTAGCATATGTTCCTCAGCATGGGCAAAATATTGATATTCGCTATTTTTAGTATGTAGTACTCACTTGTCGAGAAACTGCCAATGAGCGAAGGCCGCGCTCAGCGAAATTGTCAATGATGGCATGGGCCCTTTTCCTCGGCTCACCCTTGAGGGCACAAAGATCAATGATCTAGTACATAATGAAAAATAAAGTCAATGCATATACCAAATTTGGAAATGCTCGAGCACCTACAGTTGAATCACTTGAACTGATTCAACTTGAAAACCAACTTACTTGCTCTGGCGCGCCCTTGCTGCTACGGTGCCAGTCGCCATTCTCGTCGACGTAAGTTATCGCAGTGCGCTTGTCCACGGGATTGAAGGGTAGGAAATGCACTTCTGTGATGCCTGCCCTTGCCTGCATAAAGAATAATTGAAGCCTTTTTAACCTACTTGAACATCTGTCATTGTAAGAACCTATAGGACTCATTGAAGGAGATTAAAGGCTAGAAACCTCTTTAGGGTCACCCAACATGCCAACTATGCAAGCATCAATAGCATCTTGATTCTCAACCCTAGATGCCCTAGCAGCCAATAGCAGCAGATCATCCTTGTCCACGTCATTTGTGAAGACCTGGCATAAAGGACATTCATGAAAACGAATATCGTTGCTCGTCAAGAACTGTCAAGATCATAATGACACTCCTGGGACATTTAAATGAATGTTTAAAATGCGAACCTCGATCAAGTTCCTATCTACGGTGAGCTTGTTAAGGGTAAGAGTCCCAGTCTTGTCACTGCAGAGCACGTCCATCCCGGCCATCTCTTCGATCGCTGTCATCCTCTTGGTGATGGCGCCTTGTTCGGACAAGCGGTGAGATCCAATGGCCATGGTCACGGACAGCACAGTGGGCATGGCAATTGGAATACCTCCGATGAGAAGCACAAGGAGGTTGTCGATGCCCTCCCTGTACTTCCTGTGCTGGATCGCATACATGACCACGATCTCAAGCAGCATCCCCATTGCGATTGAGCAGATGCAGAAGTTACCAATTGCTGTCAACACCTGATCAGATCACCCAAAAATGAAATCATTCTGAGAATTAATCATTGACATAATACACATTAATGACCTAGCAATCTTATCTATATGCGAAAAGTTTCATGATCATGAGTGAGTGATATGAACATATGCAAGAAGAATTGAACTGGATGAGGAAATAGAGAGTTGAATAATGTAGATACCTTCTGGAAGTGACCGACTTGGTTGGTGCTATCGACAAGATGGGCAGCCTTGCCGAAGAAGGTGTGGACGCCGGTGGCAATGACAACAGCCTCGATTTCACCTTGCTTACAAGTGGAGCCAGAGAACACCTCATCACCCGGGTGCTTTGTCACCGGCAGCGACTCGCCTGTGAGAGCTGCCTGATCAATCTTGAGGGGATCTCCTTCCAAGAGGCGGGCATCCGCTGGAACGATATCACCCAGCTTGATGCTGATAACATCACCCGGCACAAGGATTTCTGCCTCTTGCTCACTCCACTTACCATCTCTCAACACCTATTCATTTTCACATATACATAAGCTTTCAATGAGTCCACATTCTAATGTTTCAGACAAATTTACAGTGTAGACATAAAATACTCAAAAACCACCTTGGTTTTTGGGGCAAGACCGGCCATCAAAGCAGCCGCGGCATTGCCCGCATTGTTCTCTTCAATGAAGCTAATCGTGGAGTTGATAATGAGCAACACGATGATGCCAACAAAGTCTTGCCAATCCGGCGGCTTCCCCTGCATTTATAAAATTCTCTTGTTATCTGAATAATGGCAATCATTGAAGAAAATTGGTTCTCGGGATTTAGTTATATGTTTTTACCCCTCCATTGGCTAGAGCAATGGCCATAATAGCAGCAGACTCCATGACCCATGACAGAGGATTCCACATAAAACCCAGAAACTTGAGAAGCTTGCTCTCCTGCACAAATTTCACAATATCAATTAAACAATTCGAGCTCACGCTCTTGCGATGATGAATTACCATCGATATTATATTTGGCCAATTTACCTTTTTCTCTTCGAGCTTGTTGAAGCCGAAAATCTGGAGCCTCTTGACTCCTTCATCACTTGACAAGCCATCTTTGGTGCACTTCAGCTGCTCAAAGACTTCTTCGACGGGGATGCGCTCCTAAACACCGGATGTAATGCCATGGTCATTATTTTTGCATGTTCTAGCTAAAAAACTTAGAAACTGGAGGGCATAATAGAGTTATCCTTCTAAGCAAACAGATGATTGTGAGGGTAAAAAGGAAAAGAAAATGAGATCTCCAAAAATATGGGGAGCAAGAGAAGGATGCAGCATAGTCTGACTGCTAAATTTCGCATGGCAACATATAATTCTTCTAGGCACCAAACCATACTTGTAAATAAAGTCTAAATAAATAGAGCCCGGATCGAGCATCTTTCTGTAACTTACTAGTGATAATAAAGATACGTTTCAGCATGCAAAATCCAAACTACTTATGGGGAGCGACACAGTATAGAGTTTGGGAGGATCATCGCATCAGCAACAGTTTTGATAGATTTCGGCGTATCAGAAGATTCAAAGCAACATATCACGGGCGGACAATGCTTAAGAAACGCGCCAAAGAGCAAAATACTAGACATGCCAGCAAGGTCGACAAGGCGCGATTTCCCGAGAGAAAGAGAGAACGTCTCCAAAGTCCGACAACGTACGAAAAGGACATGAATTGCTACAACTCACAAGGTCAACATTCTCGTTCTTGATCTGCTCCAAACTGATCTCAGAGGTGGCCATGGTCGAGACAAACACCCGCATGCGCGCACGCACTCGTGATCTGATGTCGCCTCCCCCTTTCCTTCAACCGAGAGTGGATAAAAACTCTCTGCTCTAGGCCTCCTTCTTGTCGTCCATAAGGCCTAGAGAGAGAATGAAGAAACGGAGGGTATGGAGGATCAGAAAGCCTCTGGCGTGAACGTCAGCTCTCTCTTTTATATGGAAACCCAGAAAAGAGAGAGAGCAAAAGGTTCGGGGTGAGAAGCAATCCGAGATCACTAGTTTTTGTTTTTGTTATTCCCCTGGTGACTGGAATTGTAGTTGGAGTCTGTTTGTTCTTTGTGGCTTCCCAAAGTCCCCGGCCATTTGATGGACGTGTGTATACCAACACTACTAATTCATTATTTTTAGAGTATTGTGGGTAGAAAACACACTTGAAATTACCAAGAAATTGTCTGTAAATTGGCCTGTGCTTCACATCGTCATGCATATTCAAAATTGTTGTTTTCCTTTCCGTTTTTATTTTTTTTTAATTTTTTTTAAATTTTTGCTTTTATCGACTCATGGTACATAACGACATGTGCGCACTTATCTCTTTCAATGACCATGTATTAGGATTAGAGTTTCTTTATGTATGTACTTCCATCTAGTAAGCAAGACATGGTCATGGGAATGTGTCATGTGTGCCTATTTAAGATTTTCTTTTGCTTTTGTTGGCTATGCATATCTTTAAGGTTTGAAATAGCTATCGTATCTTAATATCCTTATCCGCCTCGGTCAATAATACTTAGAGCAAAAGGAAAAAGGTACGCATAATTTATCTACTCTCGACCCGATAATTCCACCTGAGGGAATCGAGAGTGGGGGGCAAGTGGTAAGGGTGATTTTAACCAACTAATCATCCCTCGACACATGTCATCACTATGCTGACGAAAATGTATAACATAGAAAGACGTTCATGAGTATTCTATTGGACTGGATAATCAATTACTCAGTAAAGCTAATATTGATTATACATGGCTTTATTGTTATTTCTTTGAGCACACAAAAAGGTTCTACCATTATCTAAAAGGCTGGACATGCATTGATTCTTAAAATGATATGAATATCATGAGTCACATCCTTTCACCGCTTGTCATATATAGGCTATCACTTGTATAACACGACACGATGACCCTTCAACAATAACAGATAAATCTTATTTTTAGATTCACATAAAGTTGCTTCTTCTCATACTTTTTCTAAGAATACTCCATTCTCCAAAAAAGCAAAAACACTCTCTCATCTAAATTTCCCTCACTTTCGGTGCTAATTTAACCATCGAAGGGTCAATCCGTATGCAGAACCTTGACGCCTTGACCTGATTATTATGGTGCAAATGGATTTCCTAGCGAGGTAGCAAATCATGTTAGAAAATCGAGCGATCGAAACAATAAAATAGACGGAATAAGGAAATAAATCGGACACCAGATTTACGTGGTTCGGTTATAAAGACCTACATTCACGGGGAGAGCAGCACGAAATTCCACTATAGATCAAGTGATACAACGGAGATTACAATCACACTCAAGTCACTCAAACACTCTTAGTGTTTTCCAAGCCCAAATTACACATAATAACCCACAAGTGTTTAGCCCACAATTCCTCACAGAAATAATCTCTCAATCTCACAAAGGAATTACACAAATCTTATGCTAACAGTTAATCGGTTTCAACACTTTCTTGCTTCAAGGTGTAATTCACAAGTAGAAGCTCCTCTTTGATAATCTTCACAAAGAACATCCACATCTTATAAATAGGCAAGAATTGGATCCAAAATAGGAAATCTTCTCCAACTAGGAAGACAACTCAATTAAGAAACCTATTCAAAATAAGAAACCTACTTGAATTAGGAAAGTTTCTTTTTCGGGCTCAAATTCGAAACATATCTTTAACCGATCAAGTTCGTGGTTCTCAGTTCTAACTTCAACAAATATAGATGCAAAACTTCATTTATTTTGTGGAATGAATAATTTGAAAAACATTTTATTAAATATGATCGCTTGTATCGCTTGAAATAATCAGTTAAGGAAAAATATTTTCATTATTGACGACAATTTTTGTTTAAACATTTTTGTGCATGATGAGAATATTTTTTTTCGTTTATTCATTATTGTAGGCGATACAAGCGATCATTTTTAGGAAAATGTTCTCCAAATCATTCATGTTTTTTGAGAAACAAATGGAACCCAAGAAGAAAAATTCCTTCAGTCTAATGGATAAAGGTAATATTAAATTTGTCTGGAAACTAATTTGCTATTATGCATGCAATGGGGCTACAAATATTTGTATTTCTTCTAATCAATCGGCTTCTCAAGCAGGGTCTTGTACTATGAGAAATATCGGGATGCAAGGCAATACAGATTAGCAGACAAAACATATGCTCCTGCTAAGATCATCATTTGGTGAATACTAAGTTGTTCTTATCAATTCAAATATACTTCATTTGATTTTGATCGACATAAATGTCAACCGAAAGAAAATTGCGTTGGGGTTGCACAGAAGATTTGTTGGGTCTTCGACATTAATATTTAGTTACACAATTATTATATCAATTGTTCATGATCTCTACAGAAATTGCAGGGAATTTTGAATCAATACCATTTCATTCGAAGAAGTACATATATATAAATACAAGGGAAACAACAGTCTCGGGATTCTTTTGACAAACAAAATCTAAAAACAACTCAAAACAATTTAGATTACAGAATAAAATCGAAGTTAAAACAACTCGGCATCAAATCTATAATGGGCGGTTGTTGTCGAAATTTTCCTAATTTAGCTTCGGTGTAGCCCGGGATTGAATGTGTGGATAAATAACGAGAAATATTTAACTTGAAGTCTTGAAGAGCTTCTAGTTAACTTGAAGTTGCTGAAGACACGTAGGAGTTACCAAGGTTGAATCTTCAATCATCAAGAATCCACGCTCTGGATGCTGCATAACACAAATCCAATATAGAAATTCAATTAAAGATAAGAACTCTAAAATACTTTTTATTTGTCAAAACTATAAGATATCAAGAAAACCTTCACATGGTGCTTTAATATTGCTACAACACAAACTTTTGAGGGGACATATATGTCATACCTTGGGATGATATTTGCCATTCAGTTTCAAAACTGAGGGCCCAGAAGAAATATCCCCGAAGCCCGAGGGCTTGTGCCAATCCAATCTTCACCATCGCCGAGGCTACGTCGTCATACCCGACCCAAGATGTCCCGGAAAAGGAGTAGGTCGACACCGTCTCCGCATCGTATACCACAGCGGTGCTATGATTCCTATTGAACGCTTGCACTTCGGAGTAAGTAAGCACGCCATCCCCAGGGCCTGGCTTCACCGCCGGCGAGCCGATCTCGGTGACGTTTGGGTCTTTGAGCTCCCAAGTCCTCCCGTAAAGGGGCAAGCCCATGACCACCTGCTTTCCGGGCAGCCCCGCCCGTAGCCAAGACTTGAGCCCGTGAATCGAGCTCAGATTGCTCTTCGGGTCGAAGAATGCGGCTTGGGCCCCCGTGGCAGAGGGGTCCCACGCCCCGTGATAATCGTAGCACATGGCGTTGATCCAATCCAAATTCTCCCTAATGACCGCCACCGGGTACATGCGGTACACCGGATCCAGGAAGAAGTCGGAGGCGAAGTACACCGCGGCGGTCAACAACAGAGGGGGCTGCTCGGTGGCTCGGGCCTCTTCAATGATCCCAAGCCTCCATTCCCTCAACAAGTGGGCCAAATCATCCATCTCCTTTGGGTCTTTAGGCGATTCCCAGTCGAGGTCAAGCCCGTCAAACCCAAACTTCCTTGCAACCTCCATTGAAGAATTGATGAAGACTTTTCTTGAGGAAGGGCTTGAAGCTATCTCGGCCAAGAGAGCGGTTGGAACTTCTCCGGCACCGCCTATGGAGAGGAGGGTCTTGACCGGCGGGCTCGCAAAACGAAGGGTGGTCGTGAAGTTCGAGAGAGCCGCTGCCACCGGCTCCAAGAGCTCAAACTTGAAGGTAATGTTGCTTGGGGAGAGGAAAGCATAGAAGATGTGAGTGAACAAAGTTGTGTCTATGTCTGATGGGGTGAAGTCTGGTGTCCATGAAGGGTAATAAGATCCTTTCACGGTGGAAGGTGATGAAGAAGAAGCTGTTACATCAATTGAACCCATGGTCATGAACAAGAAGAAGACCATGCAAACGAAAGGCAAAAGGGTGAATTTTGCCATTTTTTTTTCAAGAGGGTGTATTGATCAAACGCATTTTAGATTTTTGGTGTTTGATTGGGAATGTGCATATTTATAGGGAGATAATGGTTAGATTAAAGTTGAGTTTTGGACGATTGTGTTTTGTCATGATGCGCCTCCTATAGATTCTAAACAAGGTTTCTTGGGTGATATTACCAAGTTCTTGTCTAGACTTGTCACATGATTAAAAAACTGTAGAAGACAAGCCATTATTAACCATTACAAAGGAGTTTGAACATGACCTTCCATGAATATGTCGCGGCGGTGAAATCACGATAAATAATAAATAATTCATGGTATCACAAAATATAACGAATGGTACAAGAAAACAAATAATCTAAAGTGTAAAAATGTCTAGAGAAATCCTATTTGGTTCGAGGGAGACATTTCATGGGTCTAATCTACAAAAAATTTTCTCGTGCTAATTTTGGATCATACTTGTGTGATAAGCACGAGAGTAATAAAATAATCCAAAAAGTTCCCTCCCCCCCCCCCTGTTCATTGTCTACAAGCATAGGTCAAATTCGATAATTGCTACGTAGATGTAACATGACTGGGTTGCAGTCAAATTTCCCGAGTTACAAAATGAGGCCAAAGAGTTTTACTTTACGAATAAACTGACCTTTCGATAACCCAGTTTAGCATATCAACATCTCCTAGCGAGACAAACGATGAAACAGAAAGGCAGAAACGATGAATCAATCGAGTACAACACTGGCCATTACTAATGGATGTGTTTGCGGCATCTAGTAGATGTCTTTTTACGTTTGTCTCGCGCGAATGTCTGCAGGTGTGCTTAGTCGTGCAAAAGAATGACAAATGGCAGCTGGAGAAGAGCTGTTCCAGGATCTATACTTGAAAACAGAACTGTGTTTGAATATTTTAACTCGTTTGGAATCGTGGGTGACTGAGTTTAATGTGGTCAAATGGATATGAACCGCTTATCCTTGAGCCTAACTGGTGCACAAGTATCAGAAGTTGCTGATATCTTGAGTTCCTTGGGTTTTGGTATCATGAAGACGGCTTGACCAGCTCGGTGTTGAAGAACAGACACACATGTTATGCGCTGACAAATGTTAGATCGGCATCATCGAGTGTAAGTAATCTTGTTTTAGTTTCAGCTCGGGACTCATCTATTTATGAGATTTGTGGACTTGAAAGAGATTGGTTTTCTAGGAGATGAAAGGAAAGGCGGCTTTGACCCTATTCTGCGGCTTGATCTATTTGGTTCTGTTCATCACTTACTAATCAAGAACAAGAACGAGACAAAGCAGAAAAAAAGAAAAGAAACGAAGAACAAATTGACATTTGTAGCTTTATGAGCCCGCAGGGTATGTACTGGAGGATTATTCATAGCGCTTTATATGTTACAAGACGAAAGAATGAACACTTGAACTGCCTCTAGAGGATTGAAAATATTATACAGACGTCCAAAAATATTACAACTAATTGGGAAAATATTGCCAAAAATCATCTCTGTTTCTTTTTCCTTTTTGATTAACCTTTCCTGGGCAGAACGAAGAACTAGGCAACCAAATAATTAACAAAAGATTCTCTCTATGGTGTTAGTATTCACAGCATTGGATACCTGCAATGTATGATCAGCGAGGACATAATTCGGAAATTGATGCATCATTGACTGAAGGAATTGCTTCCTTGAGCAAGCATTTGTCATCCTCGTCTTCGTCTTCATCCTTCTGAATTGAAAATGCAGGCTTCTTGGGGGAATTCACAGCTGAAGCTTCATTCTTGAGCATTGAATACACTTCCAACATGGAGGGTCTGTCCACAGGCTTCTCTTGCACGCATAGAAGAGCCACTTGCATGCATCTCGTGAGCTTACAAGATGATGAGGAGTCATCCAGAGATGGGTCAATGAACTCCATGCATTTATCGGTTTTCCACAGCTCATATGCCTGAAGTTAAGAATGATAGCTGGTCAAAATTCAAAATTCATGTTCTTAAATTTGAGCCCGGAAAATTTTGAATCACGAATATTCTCTACTTACATAGTCAAGAAGAGTCAGATTTTCATTCAGGCCGTAGCAACACTGGTTTTTTTTACCACTGATAATTTGCAACAGCAGTACACCGAAGCTGTACACGTCTAACTTCATCGAGTATATGCCGTCCCTCGCATATTCTGGTGGAACGTACCCGCTATATGCAAGAACAAATTGGTTTTAAGCACGAGATTTTTAGCAGGAGAATGTGTGAGGTAAAACTAGGAGCGTGTAATTAGCTCGCTTACTAAGTCCCAACAATTCGGCCTGTATTTGCCTCAAGGTCCTCCTTCCTGAATATTCTCGCCATACCAAAATCTGATATCTTGGAGTTCAATTCGTTATCCAGCAGAACGTTGCTCGCTTTCAAGTCTCGATGGATTATTGTGAAATTCGAGTATTCTTGGAGATAAAGAAGCCCCTGTGTGATGCCTTCAATGATATGAACACGTTTCTCCCAGTCCAGCGAATATTTCCTTACGGGATCTGTATCATTAAAACCTATAGACTATCAGAACCAGAAGCAAAATTAGAGCATAACATAACTTTATGTACCCCAAATGCTTAGAAGGGTCTACCCAATCTAGCCATTGAATTGGAATAGGGAACCCATTTAAGCCTTTGGGAGTATCACACTGGATTTCACTTAAAAACACCCGGGTTATGCCCAATGGCTATTGTGAGAAGCATGAAAGATGTCGAACCGAAAAGGTAGAAGTCCAAGCTCCTATTTGGCATGTACTCATAGATCAGCATCTTTTCTTCCCTATCGGTACAAAATCCAAGAAGGCGAACAAGGTTGACATGTTGCAGGCGGGCAGTGAGCTTAACTTCGTTCTCGAACTCCTCATGCCCTTGGTTTGAAGTTTTCGAAAGTCTCTTTACTGCAATGTCCTGTCCCTCGGCCAACTTGCCCTGAGCAAGGATTATAAAGGAAATAAGTCACATAACCCCAAGGATTATAAAGGAAAAACAAAACTTGAGCAGAATGCAGCCTAGTCCAACCTCGAATCATGAAACTTTCAAGCTCACATACATCATAAAGAAATCTATGCTGCATCTCTAAATATCTCAAGCTTATTGTGTTGTGTTGCGATGCCAAATCTTTCTGCTTAATTAGAGGGGACATGTAACTTCAATGAGATATACTCACCGGGATTCCAACTAAAGATTGAAATTGTGAGTATAAACCAACCAGCTGGCAGCTGCTACAGAGAAAGCTGGCATGCCTTCAATCAACATATGGAAATATTTCCTTTCTCTCATAGCAATGATAGCAAGTTCCCACTACTTTTACCTTCCCCATATTTAGTCAAGTCTATAAACAATAAAGACCATGCATTCTTGAGCAAAAGGAGTATGAAAAAGGGGGTGAGTTATTTTCCTTGCTCCCATATGAACACTACAAACACTTAATCTTATAGTGCAAAAGGACTGTATCTGGCACTTAATCTCGGTTCATTCTTCATAGGATTTGCAATGAAACAGAAAGAAAATCATTAGCTTAAGAATGGCCTCATCTATCTTACCTTGTAAACAGGTCCAAATCCACCCTCTCCAAGCTTATTTTCACTCGAGAAGTTATCAGTTGCTGCTCTGAGGGTCGCATAACCAAATGTTTGCAGATTAGGAGCACCGCTGTCAAGACTTTCACCTTTACGCACCATAGTCTTGAATTGGCTAACAAATCCTTTTATTACACCCGAAATACCTGAGAATTAAAACCAAGAAAATGTATCTAGAACTTTAATCCTTTGTTTGCGGAATCCTATGTCAATGTTCCCAATTACCACAGAGATATAGCAATCCTCCAGTGAATTAGAAAATGTACCTTTTGATTTCAATTTTCTCCTCTGTAAGTAGCATATCATGCCCAATATAAGGAGAACAACTATAGCAATCGAAATAAGCATAACTAGCCGGATCCATCGCCTTTCTTGCTTATCTTCACTGGCTTCTTGAGCTGACAAGGCAGTTAAGTCCATGAATTACATTTAGATCTACATTTTCAATACAATAGTATTTTAAAACCGTCATAAAGAATTCCTGTGAGGTAGTTATCCTAAACTGGCCAGAGGGAGGAAGAAAGAAGAATAAAAAAAGAGAAAAAAGAATAAGAAAAAGATAATTAAAATATTATTTTAAAAAATTACCACGTTGGCTTAAGATATTAATATAAAAAAAAAAGGCCATGTCAGATTTTCGGTCAAGCAAATCAAATTTGGCATTTAAGTAATCATTTTTAAAAAAAGTTGGCACTTAAGTGATCTGAAAAAACATCGTACACAAGTTTTAGCACTTTTAGTGTCCTTTTGCCGAAGATAATGGTTCAATTAACTATACTGAATGTAGCTAGGGTTAGGGCTAAACTTGGGAAATAGAATGTGTCCTAGAAAACTGCCAATGCATGATTAATGGTGTGTAACACGAATCTAGCAAATTCACCTGTTTGAGAGAGAACCCAGTTGTCATCACTACCAACATGCCATGCAAAGTAACCTTTAAGTCCTCCTCTCTTGGCGTACGCAACCTTGGTAGAGATGGTTCGGGTATCATCGTAGGTGATCCATGTCGTCCCAGAATAGCAATAGGCAGAAACAACCGTGGAGTTGTACACTGTGGTCGCACTATTTTGGGATATGTATGTCGTGATTTGATTGTACGAGCTCCCGTCAAAGGGTGTTGCCGCCCCGGTGATGGGCGCGAAGTAGCCGTGGTTGTTGGCATTTGCGAGGGTAAATGCGCGCCCGTAGAAGGGGATACCGAGCACGATCTTCTTCGCCAGCATGCCGGCCCGAATCCACGCATTCACCCCGTCATCTCCACTTAAGTCATCTCCACTTAAGCTGTTGCCTGAAATTAAAAGGATTGAGGATATAGATGCAACATATATCAAGAAAATTCCGAATTTGATGAGCACAAACAAAGGATTCTAAATGAAGAACAAAATTCATGTCAATTACTCGTGGAATTACACTTTATGCTTTGAATGGGAGATGATGTTGTAATACTCTCAACGTTGAGGTAACAAAATTTCAAAGTCATGATACAAAAAATAAAGAAAACTTCATTGTACCTAAGAATAGTCAAAGTTGCCACACCTACCTGGATTGTAGAGAGCAGCAAGTGGTCCAGTGGTGGAGGACCATGGTCCATAGAAATCATAGGCCATCGCATTGATCCAATCCAAGCTCGCCGCCATGGCGGCCACCGGATAATCCGCGGGCCAGTGGTGCGGTGAGTAATAGACCGCCGCCGACAAAAGCAAAGCGTCTTCGCCTGAGCTGGCTGCCTCAGCAGCCACCGCAGCCCGCCACTCCTGGAGGAGCAACCCCAAGTTGGCCATCTCCTCGGTGGTATTTGGGTATTGCCAATCAAGATCTAGACCATGGAAGCCGTTGGACCGAGCTAGGGCTATGGCGGAATTGATGAAACTCGTTCGGGAGCTAGACTGGTTCGCCATGGACGCAAAGTCACTTGAGTTCGAGTTGCCACCGCCGATGGACAGGAGGGTTACGACCGATGGGTTTTTCTGCTGGACATCACTAGTGAAGGCCGCGAAAGACTGAGCGTAGGACGGTGATATGGCTACCTGATTTGTCGATGCATCGAGGTTAGCAAATGCGCAGAAGAGATGAGTGAAGAGGGCCGAGTTGATGTCGGAGGCTGTGATGCTGCCGCTGTCCGCTGACCAATAGCCTCCTCTCACGTTTTGGGCCATGCATGAGTTGATTTGGAAGAGAGACAGAAAGGAGAAGAACAGAAGGAGAAGGATATGATTACCGTTGGAAGCCATTTTTGATGACTTACATGGAGGAGGTTGTACATGTTTGAGCTGGTTTTATACGGGATTCATCGGACCACATGCGCATGTTGTGACTAAGTTTCGTATTAATTCTAGAGTTATGACTTTACCTAAATCTAGTCTTAGAACATACGGTTTTGTGAAACGTGAATAATAGGGAAATAATTAAGTAACAGTCTTTAATTCACTATAAGATTGATAGTGTGTTCTGGATCATAAAAAAAACTAATAACTAATTATAAATTATTATGAGGTCAACTCCTTTAATAAATTATGGCTCACAATATGTTGTATTCTTATAATAGTCCAAAGACTGTTAAAAATGATTGTGACCAAGAACTCCATGCAATAAAAGCTTTTTTTGTGCCCGAACGAATAATCCGATCAATTAAGAAAGAGAAATTCATTTTTGCACTCTTTAGATCTGATGACTCGAATCGTCCGATCTATCATTTAATGTTAGATAATTGAGTAAACTCGTCTGTTAACTTCATTTTTTTAAAATTCTTTTTATTGTGTAAGCATTGCATATATTTAATGCATGAGATCCACACAATTTAATGATTAAGATGAAGTGATCCGAAATGATGGCCAACGTTGTGAAGTATGATGCGTGTGGAACGGGTTATATGGGTCGCTTTCTCATCAATCAACCCGTCCTTCACGCTGGGAAATCTGATGGTGACGTAGCAATCAAGACTTCAATAGGGTAACAGCGAAACGGTCAGCCAGGATTCACCCACATGGAAGTCGACGTCAATGCTTGAAAAACCAGTCCTCTACATAGTTGAGCAGACTCGTTGCTGACTTTATTTTTCGAAAACTCTTTTTACGAAGCAAGCATTACATGTTAATTCATGTGAACTCATTTTATGTCAATTATCAAATCATAGAAATTTCATGCGAGGTTCGCACAATTCAATGACCGAGACAAAGTGCGAAAATATGACGGTCAACTTTGTCCCACTATGATGCGTGTGGAAGGGGTTATATTGGTCCTTCATACGCGTTGAAATCTGATCCTCTGCCGAAGACGTGTAAAAGCAAGGAGAGGAGCCCTTATGGGTCCCTCACTCTTTCCTTAATTGCCTGACGAAGCCGTACAAGAAAAAAGAAGAAATAAAAGGGTGAGGGCTTTTAATTGGCGAGGGCCGCACAGTGGGACTCCGCAAAGAGGACGAACAGCGAAGACAAAGAAGAAGAAAAAAGGCTCGCACGGTGACGTCTCTTTCATCGCACGTAGGAGTCTGCGAACACGGTGATTTGTGCGGTTTGAGTTCACATCCAATTAAATTATTTTATTTATAAACATTTTAAATTTAGGTATAATCTTGATGTGAAAAACACTCGAGCGAATTAAGAGATTGTAATTTCGGATTCTTCGATTATAATAAATTATTTATTATTGACTCTCTCTGTGGATGTGAATATCGATACTCGAACGAAATCACGTAAATCTTTAGTATTTTTATTATTTCTTGTGTATTTTATGATATTTTGCATTGACTTATTCGGAAGATTATGTGATTTTCATATTAATATTGCAATAGAAAAGAGGACACGTGGCAATGCGGGTGACTTGTGACGAGCGTAGTGTTACGACAAGAGCCTCACGTCGGAGACCGTGTTGTACACTTGGGTAATTGGAAAGGCCTTGTCTTTTCTCGTCTTAGTTGCAGCCGAACGTTTGAATTCTGTTGACATTTATCGTTTTGAATGTTGTTTTCTCCGAAGCATGATCAATGGGATCTCGAGGAAGACACGAAGGCACTCCATTTCTTGAAGGTACTATTCCTAAATGCTCTTGCCGCTATGATTTCTCGTCTAATTTTTATTTTTTCCAAAGATTTGTACTGGATGGTGAATAGCCTCTATCTATCCATTCGAAAAGGAAAGTTGACTTCTTCTTCTTTTGTTTCGGTTCGTCTTTCTGTAATTGAGCAACAGAGAAAAATGCACAGAAGGTCATGTAATTTAGGGCCAAATTCCATAAAAAACCCCAAACTTTAGGTTCAGTCCCAAAAATACCCCGAACTTTTTTTTGTCTCGAAAAAAACCCCAAACTTTAGGTCAAGTCCCAAATCTGCCCCAAACTTTTTTGAAATTTTGTGATTTTTTTTTGGACAAAACAAAATCCGGGGTAGATTTGGGACTGGACTTAAAGTTTAGGGTTTTTTCTGAGACAAAAGAAAAGTTTGGGGCAGATTTGGGACTTGACCTAAAGTTTGGGGTTTTTTCCGAGACAAAAAAAAGTTCGGGGTATTTTTGGGACTTGACCTAAAGTTGGAGGTTTTTTAGGAAATTCGGCCTGTAATTTAGTGGGACGGAAGAAAAGAAGAACTCAGAGCATTTCCCTTTTGCTGGTCAAGGACTGCTCATTGGCCTAGCACGTAAAATTGAATCGTTTGGTGAAATAATAAGTTTTACGGGCTAATTTGTCTATGTTTAATGAATTCAAATTCCAAAAGAGAAAATTCTTAAGAGGCCACAAGAGGCTTTACATTGGATGGACTTTGGTCCCTGATGAATTTAAACCTTGGTTATGGATTCTCTTGGAAATTACCGGGGCATTCTAAAATTTATCTCATATATACTGCCGCGTGCATTCTAAAAGTATCTCATAGAGCCTAACTGGTGTTAAGGAGCTGTTCTAGGATCTATACTTGAAAACAAAACTGCGTTTGAGTATCTACTTGTTTGGAATCGTGGGTGACTTGAGTTTAATGTGGTCAAATGGATATGGAAACGCTTATCTTAGAGCCTAACGGGTAAACAAATTTCAAAAGTTGCTGATATCTTGAGCAGACGGCTTGACCAGCATGGCGTGTAAGAACAGACTCATGTTATGCACCGACATATGTTAGACCGGCATCATTGAGCATAAATAATCTTGTTTGAGTTTCGGCTCGGGACTCATCTATTTACGAGATTTGTGGACTTGAAAGACATTGGTTTTCTAGGAGATGAAAGGAAAGGCGGCCTTGACCCTATTCTACGGCTTGGCCTATTTGATTCTGTTCATCACTTATTAATCAAGAGCAAGAACAAGACAAAGCAGAAAAAAAGAAAAGAAACGAAGAACAAATTGACATTTGTAGCTTTAAGACCCCGCAGGGTATATACTGGAGGATTATTCATAGCGCTTTATATGTTACAAGACGAAAGAATGAGCACTTGAACTGCCTCAAGAGGATAAAAAAAATTATACAGACGTTGAAAAATATTACAACTAATTGGGAAAATAATGCCAAAAATCATTTCTGTTTCTTTTTCCTTTTTGATTAACCTTTCCTGGGCCGAACAAAGTACTAGGCAACCAAATAATTAACAAAAGATTCTCTCTATGGTGTTAGTATTCATAGCATTGTATACCTGCAATGTATAATCAGCGAGGAAATAATTCAGAAATTGATGCATCATTGACCGAATGAATTGCTTCCTTGAGCAAGCATTTGTCATCCTCGTCTTCATCTTCATCCTTCCCAATTGAAAATGCAGGCTTCTTGGGGGAATTTACAGCTGATGCTTCATTCTTGAGCATTGAATACACTTCCAACATGAAGGGTCTGTCCTCAGGCTTCTCTTGCACGCATAGAAGAGCCACTTGCATGCATCTCATGAGCTTACAAGATGATGAGGAGTCATCCAGAGATGGGTCAATGAACTCCATGCATTTATCGTCTTTCCACTGTTCATATGCCTGAAGTTAAGAATGATTGCTGGTCAAAATTCAAAGTTCTTAAATTTGAGCCCGGAAAATTTTGAATCACAAATAATCTCTACTTACATATTCAAGAAGATTCAGATTTTCATTCAGGCCGTAGTAACATGTGGTCCTTTTACCACTGATAATTTGCAACAGCAGTACACCGAAGCTGTAGACGTCGTACTTCATCGAGTATATGCCTTTCCTCACATATTCTGGTGGAACGTACCCGCTATATGCAAGAGCAAAATTGGTTTTAAGCACGAGATTTTTAGCATGAGAATGTGTGAGGTAAAACGAGGAGCATGTAATTAGCTCGCTTACTAAGTCCCAACAATTCGGCTGGTATTTGCCTCAAGGTCCTCCTTCCTGAATATTCTCGCCATACCAAAATCTGATATCTTGGAGTTCAATTCGTTATCCAGCAGAACATTGCTCGCTTTCAAGTCTCGATGGATTATTGTGAAATTCGAGTATTCTTGGAGATAAAGAAGCCCCTGTGTGATGCCTTCAATGATATGAACACGTTTCTCCCAATCCAGCGAATATTTCCTTATTGGATCTGCATCATTAAAACCTAAAGACTATCAGAACCAGAAGCAAAATTAGAGCATAACATAACTTTGTGTTCCCCAAATGCTTAGAAGGGTCTACCCAATCTAGCCATTGAATTGGAACAGGGAACCCATTTAAGCCTTTGGGAGTATCACACTGGATTTCACTTAAAAACACCCAGGTTATGCCCAATGACTATTGTGAGAAGCATGAAAGATGTTGAACCGAAAAGGTAGAAGTCCAAGCTCCTATATGGCATGTACTCATAGATCAGCATCTTTTCTTCCCTATCGGTACAAAATCCGAGAAGGCGAACAAGGTTGACATGTTGCAGGCCAGCAGCGAGCATAACTTCGTTCTTGAACTCCTCAAGCCCTTGGTTCGAAGTTTTCGAAAGTCTCTTCACTGCAATGTCCTGTCCCTCGGCCAACTTGCCCTGAGCAACAGGGATGTTGATGGTCAGTACAGGGCAACTGACTTCCACTTGAACATGGTAGACTCAGAACTAAACTTTTCGCTGTTTATGAAATAAGTCACATAACCCCAAGGATTATAAAGGAAAAACAAAACTTGAGCAGAATGCAACCTAGTCCAACCTCCAATCATGAAACTTACAAGCTCACATACATCATAAAGAAATCTATGCTGCATCTCTAAATATCTCAAGCTTATTGTGTTGTGTAGTGATGCCAAATCTTTCTGCTTAATTAGAGGGGACATGTAACTTCAATGAGATATACTCTCCGGGATTCCAACTAAATGATTGAAATTGTGAGCATAAACCAACCAGCTGGTAGCTGCTACAGAGAAAGCTGCCACACCTTCAATCAACATATGGAAATATTTCCTTTCTCTCATAGCAATGATAGTAAGTTCCCACTACTTTTACCTTCCCCATATTAAGTCAAGTCTATAAACAATAAAGACCATGTATTCTTGAGCAAAAGGAGTATGAAAAAGGGGGTGAATTATTTTCCTTGCTCACATATGAACACTACAAACACATGTTACAGTGCAAAAGGACTGTATCTGGCACTTAATCTTGGTTCATAATTCATAGGATTTGCAATGAAACAGAAAGAAAATCATTAGCTTAAGAATGGCCTCATCTATCTTACCCTGTAAACAGGTCCAAATCCACCCTCTCCAACCTTATTTTCACTCGAGAAGTTATCAGTTGCTGCTCTGAGGGTCGCATAACCAAATGTTTGCAGATTAGGAGCACCACTCTCAAGACTTTCACCTTTACGCACCATAGTCTTGAATTGGCTAACAAATCCTTTTATTACACCCGAAATAACTGAGAATTAAAACCAAGAAAATGTATCTAGAACTTTAATCCTTTGTTTGCGGAATCCTGTGTCAATGTTCCCAATTACCACAGAGATATAGCAATCCTCCAGTGAATTAGAAAATGTACCTTTTGATTTCAATTTTCTCCTCTGTAAGTAGCATATCAGGCCAAATATAAGGAGAAAAACTATAGCAATCGAAATAAGCATAACTAGCCGGAACCATCGCCTTTCTTGCTTATCTTCACTGGCTTCTTGAGCTGACAAGGCAGTTAAGTCCATGAATTACATTAGTTCTACAATTTCAATACAATAATATTTTAAACTGTCATCAAGAATTCCTGTGAGCTAGTTATCCTAACCTGTCCTGGAAAGAACCCAGTTCTGATCATTGTTAAGCTGAAACACATTGTAACCAAGAAGCCCCTTTTCCTTGGCATATGTTACTTTGGCTCGGATGGCCTCCACATCATCGAAATTGATCCATATCAACCCCTTTCTGAAAAAATTCACCACATATGTACCATTATAAACAGAACTGGTTCCATAACCATAACCTTGGATGTATGATCTTATGGCCTTATATCCATATGACCCGTCAGGCGTCACAGCAGGCCCCAACGCAATATCGCCGACGGCACCAGGGCTTGAATTTTTGAGCCACCATGCATAGCCATGGTACGGCAAGCCCAGAACCAGCTTTACTGGAGGAAAACCTCTAGTCAACAACCAAGTTATGCAGAAGTCTGTGTTGTTATGGCTTGCTGGGTCATATAAAGCTGCATGAGGGAGGGCAAACCTTTCCCTGGTGGGGAGATGGTAATCATAAGCAATTAGGTGAACCCAGTCCAAATTTCTCTGAATTGAGCCAAGTGGGTAACTCACAGAGTCAGCAATGGATTCACAATACACAGCCATCACTAGCAGCAACTGAGGTTTCCCAGATTTTCTTGATTCGGCATCTACTCCATCTCTCCATTCCCCCAAAAGAGCACTCAAATCGGTCATGTTAATGCTCCTACTGGGCAAGACCCCACAGAGATCAACCCCACTGAACCCATAAAGCCTGGCCTTTTCTATCGTAGACTCAATAAAAGACCTTCTTGAAGAAAACTCACCGAGCATCGAAGCGAAAACTGAAGGATCCTCTCGGCCTGCCCACACTGATAGCAGCGTGGTGATCGAAGGGTTCTTGCGCTTCACGGCGCTCGTGAAGGTGGAGAAGGCTTGTTCAGTGGAGGAGTTGAAGGAGAGCTGATGGGTGGAAGAGTCGATGTAAGCAAAAGCGCATATGAGGTGAGAGAACAAAGAGGAATCGATGTCGGCGACCGAGATTTCGTTGCCGGCGTAGAAGTAACCGGACTTGACCCACGTTTGTTCCTCCGAAGATGGGCGGAGACAGAGGAAAAAGATGAAGAGATAGGCGATTTTGCCTTCGCCCGCCATGAGAGACAGCACGGGAGAGAATGTGATTTTGCCTTCACTCTTTATTCAGTCTCATCTCTAGCAAGAAAATTTGCATGCTAAATATTCAATAGGGGGCCCAATAACAGACGGGTGGGGCTTCTCAATTTGAAGCATTTGTCAAACATATAGTTCGATAGAAGGGATTAAGAGGGAAAGAATTGATTCTAAAATTACAATCTCGTCGGGATTGAGAGAACGGATCAGAAGGGATTATTAAAGTTTTTTTGGTAAAAGATTATTAAAGTTTTTCATGTATATTTTAAATCCCTCCTGATCTATCCAAATTTGTTTATATTATATAAACAAATTCTTTCTTCTTCTTCACTATTAACATTGTTTTATATCTTATTTCTATAAATGCAATTTTTTCATTGCTTTTCCCTCATTTGCGTCCCAACAACGTTCTAACTCAATCCTTTCTCTCCTTTTCTCTAGTAGTTATCAAAATCCATTCTTTTCCTTTCCATTTTTAACGCGATTATGTGCTGACCGTCAAACCCGTAATTGAGTCTGATCAAGCTTTCTTTACCTTCTCTGTCTAGGTATACAATGATGATCGAGAGTGAGCTCGACGTGCCTGTCAAGCTCTACCAATCGGCGACAAGCTTGATCATGGTGTTGAGCTCGAACACACATGCATGCGCGCGCTCGCGTGGTGGGAGAGAGACAGAGAGATAGTCTATGAATACATTACATTATTGCATCTCGCATTAGTTCGTCGGTAAGAATACGTTTTATTGTGAGATGTTAGACTTTTGATCCACTACATCATTGGACCAAACTTCAATTACCAACAGTAAATAATGTCTCCTCCGACGTATGGGCACAGACGTCGTCTAGGTCACCACGAACTTGAAGCTGCAACAACAGGTTGAAATTGAAGGAATTAGAATTAGACTGTTGCAAATTGATAAACTAATCTGGAGAGTTCGGGTGCGTTTGATAACCTGCCAG
>BCNH02000003.1:1707463-1718741 GCA_001662345.2 Metrosideros polymorpha var. glaberrima | reverse complement strand
TTTAAATTAATAAAAAAAAGTTTAGAGGTAAATGCATTTTTTTACTTCAAGTGAGGTAAATGCGTCACACAATCATAAGTTTGAGGTTTTATTTTAATGATTTTTTCCCTTTTTATTTTCACTTCTCATTTTCCTTTTTACGCTCGCCGAACGTTGGACGCCGAATGTCGGCCACCGGATGCGCGGACGCGGGACGCCAGACGTCGGCCGCCGGATGCACGGATGCCGAACGTCGGCCGTCGGACGTCGGCCGCTGATCCCCGAGTGCCGTTTGGTAAACTTGTCAAAATTAGAATGAGAATGAGGGTGCGTTTGGTAAATATAAATTTTGATTCTCTGCTACAATTGATTTTTGAAAGAATGATAAACATGCAGGCTCTTCGAGTTTTTCTTTAATCGGAGCATGAAGAGAGGAAACAGCCAAGGATACGACGAAGTAGAGCCAAATCTTTGAAACGTTCAAGACAAATATCAGTTTGACCATTTGTTGACGTATTAGACTTTTGCTTCACCAATGCAACCGTCTATTCGTGCATAATGATCTTACCAGTATAAAACTAAATAAAACCGCGTCGGACATGACTGAAGTATATAAATATATATACATATATATTATTTAAAAAGGGGAAACGATAAGTTAACGATATCGTCAGAATAACAATACGGTCAACACCTTACTTTTCATTCTATGGGTCACGTGATATGCTTGTCATTTCTTATTTTGCTCCTTATAAAGCAAAACACTTGGCCCAAATTGCACCAAGTAACGGTACCGTGCTCCTAGCTGGGCCCTTTAAAAAGTCAACATCCAGATCCACTTATTCTCCCATGGATATAGAGAGCTTAGCTAGAGTTTTCTTTTCCTTCACGCTCTTGTACTTCATTGAAAAAACGAAGAAAAATATAGTTCCTCAATTTACTGAGTCCATTCTGATTTTGACTATGGTGTAACTGTAATATCCCTAAAAAGAATTTCGTTCCATTTTAGATGAACATGTAGTGTAATTTTGATCTAAAAACACAGGGACATTATTAAATTTCGTTTGGAAGATGATGGTTTGGTTAACTATACTGTATGTAGCAAAGGTTAGGGCTAAATTGGGGAAATAGAAAACTTCCAATGCATGATTAATGGTGTGTAACACGAATCTCATAAGTTCACCTGTTTGAGAGAGAGCCCAATTGTCATCACTAGCAACATGCCATGCAAAGTAACCTTTAAGTCCTCTTCCCTTGGCGTACGCAACCTTGGTAGAGATGGTTCGGGTATCATCGTAGCTAATCCATGTCGTCCCAGAATAGCAATAGGCAGAGACGACCGTGGAGTCATACATTGTGGTTGCGCTGTTTTGGCATATGTACGTCATGATTTGATTGTATAGTATCCCGTCAGAGGATACTGCCGCCCCAGTGAAGGGCGCGAAGTAGACGTGGTTGTTGGCATTTTCGAGGGTAAATGCGCGCCCGTAGAAGGGGAAGCCGAGCACGATCTGCTCCGCTAGCATGCCGGCCTGAATCCATGCACTCACTCCATCATGTCCACTTAAGCTGTTGCCTGAAATTAAAAGGACCAACGATATAGATGCAACATATATCAAGAAAATTACGAGTTTGATGAGCACAAACAAAGGATTTTAAATGAAGAACAAAATTCATGTCAATTTCTCATGGAATAACACTTTATGCTTTGAATGGGAGATGATGTTGTAATACTCTCAACGTTGAGGTAACAAAATTTCGAAGTCATGATACAAAAAATAAAAAAAACTTCATTGTAACTAAGAATAGTCAAAGTTGCCCCACATACCTGGATTGTAGAGAACAGCAAGTGGTCCAGTAGTCTTGGACCATGGTCCATAGAAATCATAGGCCATCGCATTGATCCAATCCAAGCTCGCCGCCATGGCGGCCACCGGATAATCCGCGGGTGTCCAGTAGTGCAGTGAGTAGTAGACCGCCACCGACAAAAGCAAAGCATCTTTGACTGAGCTGGCAGCCTCAGCAGCCACCGCAGCCCGCCACTCCTGGAGGAGCAACCCCAAGTTGGCCATCTTCTCGGAGTTATTCGGGTATTCCCAATCAAGATCGAGGCCATGGAAGCCGTTGTTCCGAGCTAGGGCTATGGAGGAATCAATGAAGGTCTTCCGGGAGCTCGACTGGCTTGCCATGGATGCAAAGTGGTCTGTGATCGAGTCACTGCCTCCGCCGCCAATGGACAGGAGGGTTACGACCGATGGGTTTTTCTGCTGGACATCACTAGTGAAGGCCGCGAAAGACTGAGCGTGGGACGACGATATGACTACCTGGTTTGTCGATGCATCGAGGTCGGCAAACGCGAAGAAGAGATGAGTGAAGAGGGTCGAGTCGATGTCGGAGGCTGTGATGCTGCCGCTGTCCGCTGACCAATAGCCTCCTTTCACGTTTTGGTCCATGCAGGAGTTGATTTGGAAGAGAGACAGAAAGGAGAAGAACAGAAGGAGAAGGATATGATTACCGTTGGAAGCCATTTTTTATGACTTACATGGAGGAGGTTGTACATGTTTGAGCTGGTTTTATACAGGATTTATCGGACCACATGCGCATGTTGTGACTAAGTTTCGTATTAATTCTAGAGTTATGTCTTTACCTAGATCTAGTCTTAGAACATTCAATTTTGTGAATCGTGAATAATGGGAGAAATGATTAAGTGACAGTCTTTAATTTATTGTAAGATTGATAGTCTATTTTGGATCACAAAAAAATTATTATAAGGTTCACTCTTTTAATAATTTGTGGCTCACAACGTACTTTACTCTCACAGTAGCCCAAACACTATTAATAATGATCGTGACCAAGAATTCCATACAATAAAAGCTTTATTTGGTGCCCGAATGACCCAATCAATTGAGAAGGAGAAATTCATTTTTGCACTCCATAGATCTGACAGCCTGAATCGTCCGATCTATTATCTAATGTTACATAATTGGGTAGACTCGTCTGTTAACTTCATTTTTCAAATTTTTTTTTATGAAGTAAGTATTACATGTACCTAATGCATGTGAACTAACTCTATTTTAACTATTAGATTATATGAGTTTCATATGAGGTATACACAATTTAATGAAATGATCGAGATGAAGTGGTCCGAAAATATGAAGGTGAACTTTCTCCACTATGATGCGTGTGGAACGGGTTATATTTTGGACGATTTTTCATCAATCAACCCGTCCTTCACGCGCTGAAATCTGTTGGTGACGCAGCAATCAATACTTCAATAGGGTAATAGCGAAATGGTCGGCCAGGATTCGCCCACGTGGAAGTCAACGTCAATGCCTGAAAAACCAGTCCTCTACTCCATACGGTCGGCTTATGGCGATCAAACCAGTCCCTCCGACGTCAATCATATCAATCTTTCTTTGTTATGCCTATCTTTTGATGTTACTCGTAAGTTTCAAATGTTGTTTCGTGAGGACCTCGTTCGATTTTCTTGGTCAACGCCGGAGCTAACGGTGCATACATTAGAATATGGAAAAATGATATAAATAATTCATGAACTTTGCCTAAATGTATAATAAGTTTTATGAACTTTTGATTTGTTCAATATAGTCAACAAACTTTAGCCCAATGTGTAATGTGATTCCAAACTTTTAATTTATTTAATATGGTTCCTAATTTTTTTGTACATGTTCAAGTTAATTTCTAAATTATATGAAAATGTTCAATATTATTCTTGAACTTGAATTAATAGAAGTACAACATTGAACATTTTCATATAATTCAATGACTAAGTTGAATATGTATCAAAAGTCCAAAAATCACATTGAATAAACTAAAAGTTCATAGACCACATTGCATATTGAGTGAAAGTTTAAGGATCATACTGAACAAATAAAAGTTCAAAGATCATATTATACATTGAACCAAAATTCAGAAACTAATTGTGTCATTATCTCATAGTATATCCTGGGAAATGCTAGATTGACGGCCACCGTTATCCAAGATGATGACGGTGGATTGTGGGCTGCAAATTTTATTTCAAATGAATGGGCTATCAATTGGACTTTTGTTGGAATCTAAACATATACATTATTAATATTTGCTAATCTTAATTAATTTAACAAGAAGCTAGATAAAAAACCAATACACACTATGGAATGAAGGTTTTTTTTTTCTCTATATTATTATAAGGAATAATATCACCATTGTCCTTTTATTTTTGCCCAAAAATCAAAATCATTCTTCTATCTGTTTTTTAGTTAACAAACGTCCCTCAACTTTTTAAAAAATGTCAACGTATAGTCCTTTCGTTTTACTTTTTTTTTCTTATTGGTCAATTTTTGTTGACATGAATTGCAAAATCAATGACATAGACGCTAGTGAATATATGTGTCACGCCGGAATACACGTGTCATGTTATGAATCGTTGAAAATTATTATGAGCCAAGAAGGTGCCACATCAAACAATATAAGAGAAGACAAAATTGAGAGATGGAGGTCCTTCGAGACTCCCATAGCCGTGAGCTCAAGCTCTAAGCTTATAGCAACCATGGTCGCAGCAGCCACAACCATTGGAGTTTTGAGTTGCGAAACTCGAGATCATGGCTGCTCGATATAAGCTTGCAATCATGGCAGCTCAATTGGTTGTCGTAAATGGTTACGAATCACAATTTGTGTATTGTTGTGGATGTTTTGTGGGGTTTCTTCAAGTTCATCATTTCTTTTTTCTTGTTTTTATTATACTCACATGTAGGAAATCTTACTTAGACAAATTAAAGAAAATCCCAATAATTGAGATTTCATTCCAAATTTTCGAAAGAAATTGGATGAACAATTTATCTGCTTCCTTTGAGAAAATTAAAGGCAAAGAAGGCACCGTCTCTTTTTCAAGAGAGACTGTCCCGTTGTATAATCATTTCCCGTTTATCCCTTTTGGTTGAGCAGATAAGGGTATTATCTATGATATGGGACACGTGTTGTTTTTCTACAGAGACTTTGCTCGGAGTCAAAGGGGCTATGTTGCTAATGACGACATCTCATTTCTTATTAGTAACATGACTACTTTGCATATCTTTCTTTGGAAGTTCAGATGCCTTATTCTATAAAGAGCATATTCTTTTCCACACTTCTCTCTCTCTCTCTCTCTCTCTCTCTCTCTCTCTCTCTCTCTCAATTGTGTCTTTAATATTTGGATCATGGACAAAGAACGTTGTGTACAGGGTAAAATGAATTAGAAGTAGACTTTCCTAATTAAACTTAGGAGTGCGTATTTGCACTTGGAGTTATTTTCTTCTTGCTGGTAAAGTGCTTGACTTGGTCGAGTTGAGTCACACCCGTTCGAGTGATAATGTCGAGTGATGTTGGTCGCCCCCAGTGGTGTGGTATCCAGGGTGGTATGCTACTATTATCTTAGTGTTTGTTATTTTTGTGTAGTCACGTGATACCTTGATCGTTCGATTGTTAACATCGATCAATTGGTCATTGATTTCTCATGGTAGGTTTTAATCTGTTTGCATCAATATGTGGACAGCACACATTATTACATATTTACAAAACCCATAATACACAATAGAAGCTCAAAACCTGAAGTTTTGGGAGAAAAGGTCTATACATTATTCTCTTGCTTACCTTTCAAAGTACATGAAAGAGTTTCATGTTCAGAAAAGAACGAGAGATGAGGTAAACCCACAAATTATTCTAAAGGTAAAACTTCTTAAGAACTCTTCAAATGCACATCTCAACGCACTTGCTTATGTTGATAGTTTGTTTATAAAACAAACAGAAAGTGCTTTGTCCTAAATAGAACGTATAAGTGGAAGGGTTCTAGACTTTAAATTAAAGACTATGGGCTAAGTGGACTAGACTCTACAATATCCGTGTGCAGGAGCCCGAATAATTGTGTAATTTTGGCGCACTTAGCATTAATTGTTAGGTATCGACACACAATCACACGAAAAAGAGTAAAAGTCAAGAGAGAGAAATCGAGACGCAAGATTTTATCCTGGTTCGCCCTTAAACTAGGGCTACGTCCAGCAGAGAATTCCACTATAATTTAGCACCTCACCTCTCTCATTACATCGCTCAATTACAAGAGAAAGAGAGTATATATAAGCAGTAGCTATTCATGGGCCAAAGCCCAAACTACTAATAGAAAATACGGGCTTAAATCATAAAAGCCCTCTAGTTTTCAGGGGGCGCTGCTCCCTTCAACCCCCGCCGGGGTAGCCCTCGGGGACCCCCGCCCGCTCACCTAGGAGTGGGACCCAAGTGCTTTCCTATCGATGGGCAGTATGAACCACACTCCAACATTAATCATTGTTTACTATTATCATTAATATTTTTAATATGGGCAGTTATTTTTTAGCTGGCGGTTGGTAAGCGTCTTACAGCCTTTAAAAGATTATATCTTTTCAAAAGTTTTAAAATTCGGGAAAATTGGTTTTTTTTACTTGAATTTACTGTTTATCTTTTGAAACATTATTTGTTCATAATGCAACGTTTCATAGGAAATGTTGAATCTATTAGAAAACACCGTTATAAATTCATCATTTCCGTCTCAATATTTTTTACTTCTCGATTTTCCCTTCTCAAAAAAATACAGCCACTGTTTTCAATTATTTCCTTTAGAATTGCTATATGGTATTCTCGTATGAGACTATGTTATATCTTGAAGGATTTTTGCCAGTAGCCATTAGCAACATTGTGGGCAAAAAATTCCTTAAAGACATTCACGCCTCAAAGTCCGAGTGATTTTTCCCAACAGCTTAAGCATTGTGCAACTTAATCTTCCATGAAGTAATAAGTTCGTACTGAACTCTACAATCAATGAGTTGAACCCGAGCAGTGAGCGACGACGCTCCCCTAGCATAAGTTTTGTTCTTGTGTGTAGTGGCACGTAAGCAAGCATCGCAATCCGGATGAGAGAGTATACTGTTGCACGTTCTGCGGCCATAGCAATGATCGGTAAAGTGAAGCCATGTGTGTCTCTTACCTCTCTTTGCTGCTTACTCATCCTCCGTTGGTTTTGCTTTCTTATGTAAGAACTATAACTGTGTTCATAAGAGGCAAGGAAAATGATATAAATGGTCCATAAACTTTGGCCTACTGTGTAACGTGGTTTATGAATTTTCAATTTGATACAAATAAACTATCAACATATGGAGTGTGGTGGCAGAGTATGAAAGAAAGAGAGGGAGGGGTGGGCGGGACCAGATTCGCAGATTTTGATCTGATCTGATGTGGGTAAATACAAAATGAAACATCTACATGTGTAGATGAGGATTAAGTAGGAGATAAAAGATCTGCATTTTTCTCATTCCAATTGGTACACCTTTCGGAATCAACATTCCTACAAACTGAGCATTCCAGGAGGAATGTGTATTTCTATCACAGTAGTAATCTCCATTCTTGTCTCCTTTTCTTAAGAATAAAACTTTTATTTTGTAAAGCGCATCCTTACGACTTCCTTTTCTTACACATTTTTTTAAGAACATAGTTGACATTTGAATGATCCTCTCAAGTTACCACATGAGTTCGTCTTATAAGATGAGATGAACAAAAGAAGGAAATAAGTAAGCATCTTTGCTTTATTAGCCTCTAAGAAACACATTGTATTGGGAGATGGAGACTACAAATCCATTATATTGTTGGTCCAAACTTCAATCATCATCTGTAGGTAATGTCTCTCCTCTGTCGGCTAGGTCACCACGAATTTGAAGCTGCGACAACCAACATGTGGAAAATGAAGGACCTTAGATTAGAATGTGATAACTTTATCAGCTGATCTAGAAAGTTTGACTTTTTTTTTCTAATCCTGAGACCATGAAGAGAGAAAACAGGGAAAGATCCAACGAAGTAGAACCAAATCTTGGAAACATTCAAACTAATATCAATTTGACAATTTGTTCACGGAATCTACTTTGACTCACCAATGTAACAATCTCTTTGTGCTGAATGATCTAAATCACGTATTAAATAAAGTGGTGTCGGGACTTAACTGAACCATATATATTATTTAAAAGTTAACATCCATAAACAGACAAGAACATTATTAGATTTCGTTTGGAAGATGATGGTTCGTTTGATTATACCGTACGTAACTAGGGTTAGGGCTAAATTTGGGAAGTAGAACGGATACTAGAAAACTTCAAATGCACCTGTTTCAGAGAGAACCCAGTTGTCATCACCAGCAACCTGCCATGCAAAGTAACCTTTAAGTCCTCTTCCCTTGGCGTACACAACCTTGGTAGATATGGTTTGGGTATCATCGTAGCTGATCCATGTCGTCCCCAAATAGCAATAGGCAGACACGACCGTGGAATTGTACACCGTGGTCGCACTGTTTTGTGATATGAACGTCGTGATTTGGTTGTACACAATCGACCCGTCGGAGGATATCGCCGGCCCGGTGAAGGGCGCGAAATAGCCGTGGTCGTTGGCATCCGCAAGGGCGAATGCGCGGCCGTAGAATGGCAAGCCGAGCACGATCTGCCCCGCCGGCATGCCAGCCTGAATCCACGCGGTCACCCCATCGTCTCCATCTAAGCCGTTCCCTGAAATTAAAAGGACCAACAACATCAGATACATCATATATCAGGAAAATTACTGAGTTTGATGAGCACAAATGAAAGATTATCAATGAACAACAAAGTTCATGTTCATTATTCGTGGAATGACACTGTATGCTTTGATTGGGAGACGATTCTGTGACTCTCTTGACATTAAGGTAACAAAATTTCAAAGTCATACAAAAAAATTAAGAAAACTTCGTTGGGCCTCAGAATAGTCAAAGTTTATAACCCAAAAAAAAGTCAAAGTTTCGACCCCCACCTGGATTATAGAGAGCAGCAAGTGGTCCCGTGGTGGAGGACCAAAGGGGTCCAAAGAAATCATAGGCCATCACATTGATCCAATCCAAGCTCGCCGCCATTGCGGCCACCGGATAATCCGCGGGTGACCAGTAGTGTGGCGAGTAATAGACCGCCGCTGACAAAAGCAAAGCATCCTTGCCCGAGCTGGCTGCCTCAGCAGCCACCGCGGTCCGCCACTCCTGGAGAAGCAACCCCAAGTTGGCCATTATCTCGTCAGTGTCAGGGTATTCCCAATCGAGATCGAGGCCATGAAAACCATTGGACCGAGCTAGGGCTATGGCAGAATCGATGAAACTCGTTCGGGAGCTAGACTGGCTCGCCATGGACGCAAAGTCACTTGGGTTTGAGCTGCCACCGCCGATGGACAGGAGGGTTACGACCGATGGGTTATTCTGCTGGACATCGCTAGTGAAGGATGCGAAAGACTGAGCGTTCGACGACGATATGACTACCTGGTTTGTCGATGCATCAAGGTCGGCGAACGCGCAGAAGAGATGAGTGAAGAGGGCCGAGTTGATTTGGGAGGCTGTGATGCCGCTGTCTGGGAACCAATAGCCTCCTTTGACGTTTTGGGCGATGCATGAGTTGATTTGGAGGAGAGAGAGAACGGAGAAGAAGAGAGAGAGAAGGATATGATTGTCGTTGGAAGCCATCTTTGATGAGTTGCATGGAGGAGGTTGTGCATGTTTGAGCTGGTTTTATACAGGATTTCTCGGACCACATACGCATGCTGGGGCTTAAGTTTCGTATTAATTCTAGGGTTCTGACTTTACCTAACTCTAGTCTCAGAACATTTGGTTTTGTGAAATGTGGATAATAGTCATGACTAGGAATTCCATGCAAATAAGGCCTTTTCTTGTGCTCGAATGACCCGGTCAAATAAGAAGAGGGAATTCATTTCTACACTCTTTAGATCCGACGATTCAAATCGTCCGATCCATTATCTAATGTTACTTAATTAGGTAGACTCGACCATTGATGTCATCTTTCGAAAACTCTTTCTATGAAATAAGCATTACATGCACCTGATGCATGTGAACTCATTGCATCTTAATCATCAGATCATGTGAATCCTATATGAAATTCACACAATTCAATGATCGAGATGAGGTGATCCGAGGACGGTGGTCAATTTTGTCAACTACGATTTATGTGGAACAAGTTGTATTAGTCAATTTCTCATCAACCAACCGTCCTGCACGATCCGATGGTGATGCAGCAAAGAGAAATGGTCAGAAGGGATTCCCCAACGCGGAAGTCAAAGCTAATGCCTGAAAGACCAGTCCTCGACTCTATGGGGTCGGCATACGTGCAAGAATCGATCAAACCAATCCCTCTGACATCAATCATATCTATCTTTCTTTGTTTTGCCGATCTTCTGATGTTATTTGCACGTTTCAAACGTTGTTTCGTGTAGACCTCGTTTGATTTTCTTGGTCAACGCCGGAGAGAGGACAGCAATTCTGCCAAATCGACCGTGACACGCGGGCGCACGAAATCAATCAACGCAAGCAAATCTCTATCCCGATCCAATCTAGGTCACCGTCGGAGAGAGGACAGCAATTCTGCCAAAAGTCAAGCGATGGATACCTAAAGCGCGTGAGATCGCCATGGACATGATGTCCACCAAAGGGGAAGAGAGAATCGGGACCGATTGGGGACGACGATCACGAGGCAAGATCCAAATTAAGCTTTCGAAGTACGATTGCAGGGTGGAATTGAAGGATCTGCAGTAATTCGATCGATTGATCGAGCCTAGACCTAGCTAAACCCCTCCTCTTCTTCTTCTTCATGGCGAGGCTCGACCTCGCCGTGGCTGGGTGTGGTTCGTCCTCACTGGCCATCGCCGGAGCTTGGCGACTGACTAGAGGAAGAAGATGCGAGGGGAGGGAAAAATAAAAGAGAAAATTAAAAAAATATATCAAAAAATATTTAAATATTATGTCCCCCGCAGACCAAAATTTGGCGAATGGACTGAACTTGAACAATTGCAAAATGCTTAGGACTGAACTAGTAAAAAAAATTATGACTAAATTGACACAATTACAATAAGTTTAAAACTTTTTTAGTAATTATCCCCAATATAGGAACGTTGTGTACATGGTAAAATGAATTAGAAGATAACTTTCCAAATAAAACTAAAAAGTGTGTATTTGCACTTGGGCTACGTTTGATCGTCTAAATTTCTAGTCATGATATGAATGGATATGATAGGATATAAAATCCAGTTATTTTGCTTTATCATATCCAGTTTGGTGAATCGCAATGATAAAGTTGGACATTTTCACATCCTATTTTGTCCATTATTTGGTATAAATGACATATCAATGTAAATGAACCTAAAAATTGCACAAATGAAGATGGTAGGAATCTCTCGCAACATTCTTGCCTACTTCATTTTTATTTGCTTAATTTTTTAATTTTTTAATTTT
>BCNH02000003.1:1696009-1707418 GCA_001662345.2 Metrosideros polymorpha var. glaberrima | reverse complement strand
CAAATACTATTTTAATTATATTAATTTAAGAACTTTGTTATTCAAGTAAAATAACTTTTATAATATGGATATTAGAAATCCTATCTATCTTTATCGGACCTCTCCCATGGATGAATTGAGTGACACCCGTTCGAGTAATAATGTCGAGTGATGTGGGTCATCCCGAGTGGTGTGGTATCCAAGGTGGTATGCTACCATTATCTTAGCGTTTGTTATTTTGTTGTGGTCACGTGATGCCTTGGCCATCCGATTGTTAACATTGATCAATCAGTAATCGATTTTTCATAGTAGGTTTTAAGTTGTCCGCATCAATACGTGGACCGCACACGTTGTTACATATTTACAAAGCCCATAATACACTAGAGAAGCTCAAAATCTAAAGTATTGGGAGAAAGGTCCATACACTTTTCTCTTGCTTACCTTTCAAAGTACATGAAAGAGTTTCCATGTTCAGAAAAGAACGAGAGATGAGGTAAACCCACAAATTATTCTGAAGTTAAAACTCCTCAGGAACTCTTTAAATGCACATCTCAATGCGCCTGCTTAAGCATTGTGCAACTTAATCTTCCCTGAAGTGATCATTTTCATACCTATTGCTTAGCGGCACAAGTGTTGAACCTGAGCACTGATGCTCCCCTCGCATAAGTGTTGTACCTATTGCTTAGCGGCACATAAGCAAGCATAGCAATCCGGATGAGAAAGCATACTGTTGCACAGCACCTCCGTGATCGTGGCAAGGATCGGTAAAGATGTGCCTCTCATTATAGTAATTGTAGGCAGAGCAAGTGATAATCATTAAAAGTGATAATTCATTGCCATAGTTCAATTAAGCATACAGGTGGCACATACGACAGGGTAGATTCCAAAAAATTAAGAGCTTGTTTCAACGAGTAAGTTTCAGGTTTCAAGTGAAACCTATACGGAATCTAGAATCGCTCACCTCTACTATCGACATAAATAGTGTACGAGTCGCATGTGTTCGTGTCTCCGTTACAGATTTTGTATTGCATACATATGTCTGGATCGCCTTCTATAACGTTGCACGCATGAAAGAGCGCAATTACTACAGTCGTGATTTAGAGAAGTGAAGCCATGTGTGTCTCTTACCTCTCTTTTCTACTTACTCATCCTTCCTTAGTTTTGCTTTCTTATGGAACAGGCGTAGCTGTGTGTTCATAAGAGGCATTACTTTTATAGGTTTCTCCGCTATTTTACATGAATTTCTTAATCGATTTTGCCAGTTACCATCTTCACTTCTTGAAGTTATCAATATACGACAATGAATGGACAACGAAATTCTTGGTCTGGCAAAAGTTCAAAATCTGGTCAAGATCAAATTAAAAAAGTTCTCCTTGTCTTATCTTATAGGAGTGTATAAATTGCTATTCCCGCTATTGCAATCTCTCCCCAAACATTTTCGATCTTTTCACATTTCTCTAATTTTCCTTTTCAAATTCTTTCCCTCATAGTCACTTGACATTAGCGTAATTGGTAGTGCTACTGACATACTTGACAACTAACGACGATTTCAAACAGTCGGGAACTTTATAGCTCTTCTTGATGAAATTAAACAACCTAACTATAGGACAACTTTTTGTTTATTTATCGTATGAATCCATTTTTTAGCAGATTGATCCTTTCCTACTCTTTTTGTAATTTATTTCGTAATTTAACGAACTAGAGTAATTTGTGGCAAGAAATAAATAAAAAGAGGTTGTGATGGTGGGGAAAGAGCTTTGGGTTGAACCTACAATTGCAGAAAAATTATCAAAAAGGTCATAAACCTTTGAGTTAATACCACAAAAAACCCCAAACCGGTACGCTTGTGACAAATTTACCCAAAACTTTTTTTTTTACTACGAAAAATCCCAAACCGGTACACATGACAAATTTGCCCCAAATTAATTTTTTGACCACTAAAAGTCTCAAACTAGTACATTTGTGATAAATATACCCCAAATTAATACACATGTGACAAATTTACCATCCATTAGTTTCCGTTAAATTGGGTTAATATCACGAAAAATCTCAAACTGACACACCCGAGACAAAAGAAGGATAAAACCCAAACCCGTTCACCCTGTCAACTGTCACATGTCATCAAACTCAGCAATTTGACGGTAAAATCTGATGGAAACTGACGGAGGGTAAATTTGTTACATATGTACCAGTTTTGGATTTTTCATGGTAAAAAAAATTTGGTGTAAATTTGTCACAGGTGCATCAGTTTAGAGTTTTTCTTAGTATTAACTCTAAACCTTTTGCAATTGTACCAATTCAATCCTAAACTTTTTTTTTCAATTCAGTCCTAAACTTTTTGTATTTGTATTGATTTAGTATATTTGGTCGGCCGGCATTGACGTGGCGTCACAAGCACTAACGTGAACTTTTTAAATAATATTAGGGCCGGCGAGGGTCTCCAACCTTATTTTCCAAAACAAAAACAAAAAAAATAAAGAAAAGAATAAAAAAATTCAAAAAATATTATTTAAAAACTTCCATTTTATCGATTATGTGCATTTTATCATAGAGTTTGTTTCTGGCTTATGTGATAGAGAAGCAAACTTCCATTTTATTGATTATGTGCATTTTATCATGTCATAAACAAGTTTAAACGTGTCGATTCGTGTCTAAATGACTTAAGTAGGTCAATCACGTAAGACACGATTTTTTTCATGTCGTCCCGTCTGTGACACTATCCTATTAAGCTAAACAATACGTGCAAGTATCATGCAAATGAGTTAGCGTCAAGAATTGATGGCACTAATATCTAACTAACGTGACAAATTATGAGCTATTTTTAAACTAATAAGAAATAGTCACATCAATTTTCGTCGTATTTTCGTTTAACTTATTTAAGTTTCACCCCCACTAAGTTAATGAAGAATTCTGAGTGAAGGGAGACAGACAGTGCAGTTCATGCATACAGAATCTCTCTCGCTAAGATTGAAAGGGAGACCGGACGAGGTCTTGATGTATTCGATGACATTGCTTAACTCAGCCTCTCTTATCGATTCGATTGATCGCACACTTCTCACCCCCAAGGAGTTCTAGTACACAGATCTTCTAGAGTTGCCTCCACAATTCTCCGTGCGGAGCGATGAATATACTTGAGTTCTTGTAACTCGTCGTTAGAGCGGGAGCATGGATACGTTGGATGGTTCGAGAAGGGGAGCTCTTGGTCTCTAGGACTTCCTTGGCTGCTTCAGGTGTTGTGTTTATTACAAAAGGAAGCTCACCGAGCTGAAGATAGCAGACTGGTCCATATATCTTGTACAACTTGTCCCGGCGATGGCGTGTCAATTCGCCGATCGTATGTTGCAGATTTCCAATAACAGGCAACTTCTCCGGAAACGGAGGTAGCTTAAGATTTGAGCCTTTTGTTGCAGGTCAATTACAGATAACTTCATTGATCTGTATCAACAGAAAGAGAAAAGAAGAATGAATAGAGGAAACGGTAGAGAATTGAAGCATCATTTGGAACTTGGCTTTGGAATAGATATTGTATGCAAGAATAGGGGGTTCTATGTGTCTCCATTTATATGATCCACGGGTTCGATAAAACCATCCATGTTTGTTAGGAAATCATTTCTTTATATAAATTTTGAAAATATATCTCGAGTTTAATGCCTTAAAAGAAATTTGATCAAACTAGGATATTATTTTTAGTAAATTTCTTAATTGAGTGATTTCCTAATTCGAATGCTTTTCGAATTTATTATCGGCTTTGCTGCTCGATGTAGGGGAGCTGGTATATATATAGTTTTGTGCACATGCCATTTTGCGCGAAAACTCGAAATGATTGCGGTTATTGAGAATGGAAGTGCAGATAAAGCCTTTTGCATTCAACGTTCGGAGTTCTTTCTTTGATCTTCCCAAGAACTAAAAAAATTATAAAAAAAAGTCTTAAATTTATTGCACCTATGCCAATCGAGTCTTAAACCTTTCAATTGTGTCAATTGTGTCCATCTAGCCAATTTTGATTATAAATTGCTGATATAGATACCGACCATCCTACGTGACACGATCGATATTAACGTGTGCATTTTTAATAATATTTTGAATTTTTTTAAATATTTTTGTCTTTTCTTTTCTTTTTCTTTTTTTGACCGAGTGTCGGCAACCCTCACTTGACATTGGGTGAGGGTTGCCCTCGCCAAACCTAATTCATCGAAGAGGCTATCCGAGAAATTTACTGGAATCAAGTTCCTTTGGTAAGAATAGTTGTGGCAAATTGGCTACTTTCAATCATGAAGGTAAGGCAATGACAGATTTGAGAACAAATCTTCAACAATCTAGGGAATTTGACGCGGGAGCATCAGGCTCTCTCAATCAATTCTTGAGCTCAACTCCAAACTCGTCGATTGATCCTTATTCCAGCAAGCAAAGACTAATTTCATCTACACTTTGACTCGATGGATGTAAGTTAAAGATGTCAATTCTACAAGAGATTTGTTGATTCAGTGGATAAGTTGTCGGTTTCATGATTATCTCTTGGCTACCTAATTGTTGATTTAGAAGTTTGATGTCGATTTCAAGACTACTAATCAACTACCTAGCAATTGGTGGCTGTACTGGATGATTTCCTATATTGTTTGTTGATCTTTCAAGAAGTTTATCGGGTTGCCCAGGCTGGTGAACAAATTTAGAATCTAAGTTTAATTACTTTGTATCTGGTCAAATGCTTTTAGTTCCGGTTTTATAAGTCTTAAGTGTGTTCTAGGTTTCAATAGTCAAAATTTAAGTTCAATGTGTTTTAAATGCATTTTTTAGTTCTTAGGACTTTATTGTGTTTTCTAGTTTATATGTCTTTATTTGTTGGGTAGTTCTCATGTCTTTAATGCTTAGTTTTTTTCCTACATATTAGTTCCTCTATAAATAGAGTTGCAATCTCATTTGCAAAACAGAAAAGACAAAACTTGAATATTGAGAATTTCATGAGATTTTCCTCCTATGTTTATCCAGTTTTTTATCCTTGGAATATGGATTCTTTCTTCTTCTTTTTTGCTAGAAGGAAGATGAATTCTTTCTTAATAGTGAACCAAGAAGCCCCTTTGCTGATGGATTTTCCTTTAAGACTTGATAACGAGCTTCTCCTATCCAAAGTCATTTATTCTCAATAGGTGGTTCTTCCTTAAGCCTTGGCGGTAAACTTCGTCAATCTTAATATTTATCCTTGATTGGTAGTGCATCTTTTATCCCTTCGTGGTGATCCTAATCTATCACGCATCTATATTTATTCATCGACATCTTTCTCATGCACTCTGACCTACCCTTGATTCCTTCGACATCACTCAAAACACATTCGTCAACCCCTTACCTACATCACCAGTGATGACGATCGGCAGTGGTCGGAGAAGACAATGATTGGCTATTGTGGTAGTAGTCCTCGCGCAGTGGCCCATGGACATAAGAAATTCTATCCACCTCTATATCATTCGAATGATATGTCTTTTTTATCCAGCTTGATCTCATTGAGACCCCAACCTAACATCAAATATGATAGAATTTATCATATCTTAACTTTTATTGGCCAAAGTGTTTGATCATAGGTCCGATCGCGACGGATTAATCCATGCCCGTTTTCCATGACAAGTCAACACGAGTCCGCCTGATGACTTGAGGCGAGCGTAGCGCTACGACAAGAGCCCTACGCCGATGCCAAATTGCGATACGTGTGCTCGGGACGAAGACAAAAGCGGCCCCCATTTATCCGATCGTGGTTCGTTCGGCGCGCCAGGTGTCGCCGACCGAAACGAGGAAGAAAGCTATCGATGTTGAGCGCGTTGCGGCACGCGCCAAATCCTTCCACCTACTCCTCCTTCACTGCCCCTCTACCCACCGCGTGCAAGGGCAGCTCTGCTCGCGCTCGCTCTCCCATGGCGGTTTCCTCGGTTCGAATCGCAGTCGTCGGAGACGTCGTAAGTCTTCTGTCTTCCCGTCTCACCCATTCGAATAGTTTCGGTTGTACACTTGGGTAGTTGGAAAGGCCTTGCCTTTCTCGTTTTAGTTGCAGCCGAATGTTCGAGTTCTGTTGTCATTTATCGTTTTGAGTTTTGTTTTCTCCGAAGCATGATCAATGGGATCTCGAGGAAGACACTAAGGCACTCCATTTCTTGAAGGTACTCCTTGTAAATGCTCCTGCAGCTATGATTTCACGTCTGGTTCTTTTCCAAAGATTTGTTCTGGTTGGTGAATAGCTTCTGTCTATCCATTAGAATAGGAAAGCTGACTTTTTTTGTATTTTTGTTTTGGTTCGTCTTTCTGTAATTGAGTAGAGCATTGGTTCAACAGAGAAAGATGCAGAGATGGTCATATAATTTAGTGGGACAGAAGAAAAAAAGAACTCCGAGCATTTCCCTTTTGCTGGTCAAGGACTGCTCATTGTCATTGGCCTGGCACATAAAATGGAATCGTTTGGTGAACTAACAAGTTTTCCATGTTAATTTGTTAATTCAAATTCCAAAAGAGAAAATTCTTAAGAGGCTACAAGAGCTTTGTAGGCTTTACATTGGATGGACTTTGGTCCCTGATGAATTTAAACCCTGGTTAAGGATTCTGTTAGAAATTAGCAGTGCATTCTAAAAGTATCTCGTGTACACTGCGGAATGATGAAGCTTGAGTTTGGCTTGATTGGTATGTCTACGGCGTTTCTCATCAGAAAACCAAATTCATAAATCATGAGACAGATCTTGTATATGCTTCCCTTTGGATTTTTACTATTGTAACAAGAGAGCACTTCTTTTTCCTGTATTAGAAGGGCGTGATGCTACAAATAGGAATATCGTAAGCAGTCTACTTCTTAATACAATTGCCCGAAGCAACAGGCACAGTGTACGAATCTACATGACTTTTGAGTGTGTCATAAAACATATCTTTATCGTGATTTCTTTTGGTAAGAGTTTCTCCTTGTCGTAGCTATTGTTTTTTCCTTCTAGTATAGTGTTACCTTTTCTACTATTGGTTTCTACAACTTAGTCATATTGAACTTTTAGCCAGAGTCTCCTTTACCATCTAATACCTATTTATGCTTGTGATTGTAGCCGGATCTGGTGCTCTTCACAGGTGGCAGCCTTTTCCTTCGTTCCTAATCTACCTGCTGTTGTCTAGTGCCATTCTTCCTTCCTATTATTTGGACTATAGGTCCCACATGTGGGTAAGACAAATAAGAGCACATCTCTTTTAATTTGCACAGATAGATAGAATTAGACCGATTTCATTCCATAGATGTGTTCTAGGTGTACAAAACCTTGGACTGGACCGAAGATAATTTGCTTTTCAATCCGTTATCCCTAAAGGATAGGATACAACTGATTGACAAATGGAGAGGGGAGAATTTGTGAAAATATGAAGGAAGATCTAATAATTATCACCTGTACCACCTGAGATTGAGACATTTACTTAAAGAGGCATCATGGTCGGACATCACAACTTTTTAATCTTGTCTTCCTTTTTCATGTGTCAAACTAATTGCTTAAACTTCTATCATTGTTAGATCTCCTTTCATGCCAAGTGTTTGATCCTTGGATTGGGTGATATTGTCTTCATTCTTTATCAGTCTTAAATTCACACATTCTGTTAATTTCCTTTAAATCGCTGATTATGCTATCTGATCAGGTGATTTTGGTGATGAGAATGTTGAGCTCGTTAGGAGCGTTGCAAAGCTTGAATTTGCAAAAGCAGTAATTTTGGGAAATCATGATTCCTGGTTCACTCAGCAATTTTCTGGAAAGTAAGATTAAAACGTTTATTGTGTGTCCAAATTTGCATGTTTTTGTTGCTTATGAAAATTTGCATGTGTTGCTACTTCAAAGAATCAAGATGTTTCTCACCTTCTGGAGTGGTAATCCTGTAAAACCTGAAATATGACTTCGGACTATGGAATATTGCATGATATCTAAGCCACGGAAGGAATTTATTCTTTGTGCCACATAACCAGTGCCCCCTCTCCAGATACCTTTCCTCCATGTTTTTGTACGAATGGTGATTCAGAAGGGAAGTAGAAAGATTCGATAGATGTTGTTAGCACTTGTTTCTGCCTGTGTTACATGAATGTCTGCAATTTACCTGTGGAAAATCAGATTAATGCATTGTCTTGCTATGTAGGAGGAAGAATCGTGTTCAACTGCAGTTAGAATGGTGAGTTTATCTTCCTCTAAATTATTTCAAAGTATCGAGATATTCAGTTTTGCACCGTATGGTTATCTTGTCATACAACATCCTAAAACAATGACAACAAGCTATCAGTATATTCTAATTATGTGGATTCTTGTCAGTTTCCTATGATGGAATGCTTGTCCTTGCTGTTTGTAAAGTACTTTTAATGGTGACAAGTCTGTACTTAATAGGTGAATGTTGCGGCATTCACTTGTCAGCAAATTCAGAAGTCCTGTGTACAGAGGGCTAGGAAAGGACCAGACGAGGGGAAAGGAACAAAGTCAAATAACTCTTGTCTGAGTGAACAGAAATTATTAAGTATGATAGAGTTAGGCAGGGTCCACACAGCCAATATAAACATTAAGGGAAGGTTTATGGATTTCTGTGGATTCATTTAAGTGCTCACATAGTCTGCAATCTGTCCTACGTATGAGGACGTCCTAATATTGGTAATTTCTAATGCTTTTTTGATGATCAGTCTTGGAGAGGAGCATGTGGCCTATCGGCGATTGGATTTTCCTCGATTGAAGTTGAGTGTTGTCGGTGGACGGCCATTTTCTTGTGGCGGTGAGAAGTTGTTCCGAAATAAGCTCCTATCTGCAGGGTCGGTGCCGTATTTCCCAATTTTTACACCATATCCGCGACCAGAATTGTTTTTAATTAGATTTTAGCATCAGTTCCAGTTAGCATGTCCATATCATAGTTTTTGGTTTAAAAAAATGCAGTATTTCTTGCTTCTATTGAGGATATGCAAACATTATTCCACTTTTATTGTTGTTTGACTAATATTTGTAATTTATATGCCGCAAGTTGTGACTTGGCAGCTTTGAGTATTCTTTCAGATTTGGAGTTGAAGACATAGATCAAAGTGCTCGGAGAATCTATAAAGCTGCCGTGGGGACTCCAGAGGATCATTTGGTTATATTACTTGCCCATAATGGACCTACAGGTCTATTAATGTGCCATGTCCTTAGAATTGAGTATATTGTGGGCATTTTAATTGATCAGGCACCAAATTTCGGTGCAGGTCTTGGATCTAATATTGATGATATTTGTGGAAAGGATTGGGTCTTTGGTGGTGGTGACCATGGTGATCCAGGTTAGCTTTAGTTCTAGCAGCTGCGGTTGTGCTCTTATTCCAAAATAAATATAAACTGCTTTACATATGAAAAATTATCCTAATGCCTTCATCTCAGCAGATTACATTCAATGTGTCAAGCTGGCGTTGCTGCCTTACTTTGTTCTTTACTTGCTTTGATGGGTAGCTTAGAGTGACCTGCTGTAGAATGCCATCACAAAGTCATTTTTAGCATGCACTTATAAACTGCGCATTTTACTGCAATGTTTAGTGGCTTTTGTTTTGTTTTTTTCTGATGCAGACTTGACTAAAGCCATATCCGAGTTAAAAGAGAATGATAAATTCTGTATGCCACTGGTCATATTTGGCCACATGCATAAAGAGCTTGCACACGGTAACGGACTCAGGAAAATGATAGTGGTGGGTGATGATGGCATTATATATCTTAACGGGGCCATCGTCCCTCGGGTCAGAAGTTTCACTAGTGAGCTGACCGGAAACACAAGTCTCAATAGCGACGAGGCTTCACATTCCGGTACGGGTTCCACGCGAGCTTATACTACTGTCGACATCTCAGATGGAAGAGTGACCAAGATTGCAGAATGTTGGGTATCCGTCGTCGGCGAAACGACCAAACTACAAGAAGAGAGCGTACTTTTGAGCGTTGCATAATGTTTGTCATGTTGAAAAATGACTTCTCATTTCTTCACTGCACTCTTGGTGGGAAGTATATCCCCTGTTAAAGCTTCTGTTCTTCTATCCACTCTCTGGTGGTCTTTAATAGTTGCTTTGGTACTGTGTTACAGGAAAAGGAGAATGATCCAGAAACTAATAAGTGCCCTGTGACTATATGAGATCGATGAAAGTGTTCTGAGTTGACCGATCCATTGCTCTTTCATGGTAGTCATCATATTAAATCTTTGCGTATAGAAATTTAAACTTTTGCCTCCCCTGACTCATCTCTGGGCATAAATAATATGTTTGCCCCATGAAAAGGTGAATTTAGTCACATGAAAGTGATCATGATTTTCTAGACTTCCACGAATAGTATATAGCAGAAAACTAGAAGTTACCACTCCATAATTGATGAATTGCTTTTCTTTTTTTCCTTTTTCTTTTTTAATAGTTGTTGTGAATTTGTCGCACTTCCATCTTTAGTGAACATGCAAACAAAAGTGAGGAGGCAGCATTCTGTCTTTGTTTCTCCTTTAAAGACTCTTGCTTTCATTATTAGCATGCACCAACTTCCAAGCGCTCTTTTGTGGGCTTTTTGACCCAATCTTTTTCTTTTTAGACTAAAGTTCACTCTTACTAAATAACTCCCAAGAAAAGAACCCCATCATTGAATGCCAAACCCCCAATAGCAACCCAAATCTCTCTTTTTTTATTTCTTTTGTTTCAAGGCTCTCATCTTCTTTCTGAACAGGCACTTGCATCTCTCTCTCTCTCTCTCTCTCTCTGTTGCTTTCGTTGAGTTGGGGACCATGAGATATTCAATTTGGCAATGAGACTTCGATCCGCTTAATCTAGAGTTTCAATTTGACCATGAGGTCCCCTATTTGATGAAAGACTTGTCCATTAATCATCCTGTATCATCTTATCCATATGCTCCATCAATTCGAGATTCCGTCATTCTCAGCCATTACCCTCCTTCAATCGACCCATTTCTTGGAACTTCTTGCATCTGTCCTTTTGCCCTTTGCATCTGCAGTATTTCCAATGAAATGAAATTTATGAAGATTAACTCGCCGTCCCATGTTATGACGTCTCGACTCGAGCTCTTAAAATCATGTGAATGTTATTGCCCGGATAATCACCAAGGTGAAGCACCATGATGTGAATTCGCATCATTTTTCTCCTTTAGATAAGATTTCAAATTAGCATTAGTTGAGATTACGCCAGCGGTCAAAGAATTATTATTTATATACGGATCAAACATTCTTCCCTCATTGAACACGTGTCTGTCGTTGAACTGGAAGCAATCATGCACCAGTCAAAGCAAAGGAAAATCAAGACCGTGCACTTCCTCATATGTATCCAACATGGACTGACCTTCACTTGCACGGGGGTTTCTCCAACGTAGAATCCAATGGACGACCAATCTAGACGTGTTGGACTGCCACGCAGATGTTCAAAGAGAGGCGACCAAGAAGAATCCTTGGAATTCAACAATT
>BCNH02000003.1:1685780-1695970 GCA_001662345.2 Metrosideros polymorpha var. glaberrima | reverse complement strand
AAGTCCAATGGAGGAGACAAGAGGTTAGATTGGATTCGATCTCCAGCAATTCAATTCGTTCTTTTGTTTTGTGAAAATATAATAATATAAAAATGAAAAAGAGAAAAGAAGACAAAGAAAGAAAGCAATGACAAGGAGGAATGTCTGACTTCTGACAACCGCCTGACCCCCTAGATCCCAGCAGCCTTTGACCACATCTCAGCCGTCCATCCCCTTGCCTCGAAGATTCCTCTTTCATTTTTTAAGAGCAATCTGATCTGCATAATCACAAATAACAGCACTTAATCCTTTTGTTTTTTCCTGATTTTTATATTGCTGCTGCTTCTTTGGGTTTGAGCAACAGTCAGATGGGGGGTTCTTAAAGCTTAATCCGATGGTTTATGTGGACTAATTGGGCCATGCTTTCCACCATTTGCTTGGATAAAAATCCCCTTTTTCCATCGAGTTAATTAGTTGGAATCATGAAAGCAATCGCTCTCGTTCTTCTTCCTTTTTCTTTTTCTTTTTTCATCTTGATGATACGATTCAATCTCCTCTCTCTTTCCCATTCCTCATTTGGACATGAGCTCAAACACCCACTAGCCACTATCTCAAGTACCCATTTCAGCTTTTATATGAACTCGTAAAAGAATGACATTTCTGTTGACATCAAATTAAACTAATGAAGGGTTTAGGGTGGGATTGGTTTGGTTTTGCAAATGCTGAAAGCTCAATGCTAGTCTCTTCAGTATTAAATTTTCAGCATTCTTAAGACCAGAATTTGATTAAAAGTTGATTGCCAAACACCTCAGCATTTCTTCAAAGAGTTTTAGAAGCTGAAAGTTTCTTGAGAATACTGAACCAAACTCAGGTAATCTTCTTGTCTATCTTTTCTTTCTTTTTCTTTTTCTTTTTCTTTTTTGTTTGGATCCTTTCTAGATCTACATCCATGAAAATCTTTAGGAGGCTGTTCCTACATCAGTAGAAAGAAAAAGGGACAGAAAACAAAAGAAAACAAAAGCAGCTATTGAGATCAGCAGAACAGCTCTCTGAACCCATGTTTCCATGTGCTTAAAACCTGAGAAAAAGTCTCTGTTTCTGTTTCTGCTGAGACTCTCTCTCTCTCTCTCTCTATTACTGGGAAAGAAGAGTCCCCCAAACACAGCAATTAACAAAAATTCCAGCTCAACCCGCCTTGATCGGATCGACTCAATTCATTGCCAACCCCAACCTCTTCATATCTCCTCTGAATCGCCATCTGTATCACTTTCCATCCTCCCCAGGTAAAATTTTTAATAAAAAAAAGCCCAAAAAATTCTTCGCTCACCAAAAAGAAAAAAACTCATAAAAAGAAACAACCTCCTCAAAATGTCCGAATTTCACACACCCAAAAAATACTAAACCGAAAAACCCGCTCATCTCAACCTCGGGGAATTTCTCCAAACAGAACCTGAGAACATTTCCAGGCCATTTTCCCTCTCCAACAACTCTAATTTCTTTCTTCTTCCTTTTTTTTTCATCTTCCTTCAATGATTTGATTTGCAAGTTTGCATTTTTTTCTTTTAGAATTTCATTTTGTCCCTTGGTGTTGATGGGAAATGTGACTTCCAATGTGGCCGCGAAGTTCGCGTTTTTCCCGCCAGACCCACCGACGTACGATGTGCTCAGAGACGATGGTGGGAAGCTGTTGTTCTCAGGGGTCACGGCCGACAAGAACATGGACGTCCACATGCTCGACACGAAGGGTGGTAATAAGATCGTTGCCACTTTCTGGAAACACCCTTTTGCCAGATTCACCCTCCTCTATTCCCATGGCAATGCGGCTGATTTGGGTCAGATGCAGGAGCTCTTCATTGAGCTCAGAGCTCACCTCCGTGTTAATATCATGAGGTATTGCTTTATATTTCGTCTCTTTTTTTTATGTTTTTTTTCCAAATTTATTGTGGGAGATGTTGGTTTTTGTTCTTTGAGGCTGGAGTTAATTGATAGGTGGTTGCTTTGATTCTTGTGTTGGTTGATATCAATGGTTTATTTGCAAGTCTCTATACCTCCTCCTCATTTTGATGACTGATGTCATGAGAGCGTATGTTGTTTTCCTCCTCGTTTTGTTTCCCTGTGGTTGATCCGTTCTTAATCCTACGGTTGGAAAAAGTTTAGCTTTTGAGAATATATACTTCTTTTATTAGCCAACGGTGGCATGGTCATCAATCATGAGAAATGATTTTCCCAAACGTTGAGCATGATCCCAAACGTTGAGCATAATAAATAGTGGCTAAAGTATCAATCACGACGATTTGCAGCGGAAACAATGAAGAGTTTCTTGACAAATGGTGACAGAGTATAGACTTTGCGAAGAATGCTTTATTTGGTTTCCCAAATCAGGTTTTGCCTTCTGTTTCATCGGTTTTGGTTGCCATCTGTCCTCAAACTTTTCATGATATGCTAAAGCTCAACTATTAAAGGAATGAATATGCTGGTGATTAACTGATAATTGTACATCTGGGAATCCTTATGCTGGTGGCGGTGATAATCTCAGTGGAAAAGTGTAACTGCTACGTGTTTTTTCAGCTTGTATCAGTTATGTTCCATGATACATATGCAGATGCATAGGATGGAGTTATTTGCCCTGATAACTAATACTTTCCTTGATTATTTACTGGTAAATTCTGTTATTTGCAGCTATGATTATTCAGGTTACGGCGCCTCCTCTGGTAAGGTAAGGATTCCTCTGTGTGTTAAATTGTAGCCATGTTTCTTTCTTTCTCTATCAAAAGGAATCATTAAAGCGAGCTTTTTAGTGACTCGGGAAAACATGTTATGTCTTTAAAATGGTTCACTCTGATAATGTGATGTCATTCTTCCGAATAGGATTCTTTTTTTTCTTGCAAGTCTTTCACAGCCCGGTCAATGAAGTGGATCGTCTTGGAACTGACCAATTCACATGTACCATTACTATTCCTTGATATGAGAATGTCCTATAGTACAACCAGATCTTTTTTTTTCTTGCGAACCATCTCGCAAGAAGATAAATGACTATGATCATTTAGTTTAGATATGGTCGATTGTAAATACAAACTTTTATTACACTAAATGATGTCCTAATAGTGGTTGTCTATGCTAATATGATAGCCATCGGAATTCAACACTTACTACGACATAGAGGCTGTTTATAATTGCCTGAAGAGTGAATACGGGATTAAGCAAGAGGATCTCATCATATATGGCCAATCTGTTGGAAGTGGGCCTACACTGCACTTGGCTGCTCGATTGCAGAAATTAAGAGGTGTTGTCCTTCATAGTGCCATACTTTCAGGCATACGTGTCCTTTATCCTGTCAAGATGACTTTTTGGTTTGACATATTTAAGGTAAGTTTATCTGATGTTGTGTCTGCATAGAAAGGTGCATCTTTTCTCGGGCTCAAATTAAGGAAGTTTATCCACGTCTTCTTTTTCAGAATATTGACAAAATACGGTATGTCAACTGCCCAGTTCTAGTCATACATGTAAGTTTTTCTTTCTCATTACTCCAATAAACTTAGTTAGCCATTTAAATTTCTCAATGATGCATCAGTTGATTCTCCCTGTTCTTTATCTGTTGTCCTTTTCTTCATTGGGTTTAACAACAAAAAAGGCTTGTCATTATGCTTTGCAACATTTCCCGCGAAGTGTACTTTTGCCTGTCACCCCTATTATTCACAAGAATCGTGAAACCTTCATGATCATGCCATCTTGAAATTTACTTGCCTCCCCATCTGCTTTTGGCTTTTAAATTTTTGTCTCATATCTATCTAGTCTAAGTTTGCAAGCTGTAATTTGGAAGCAGATGTAATCAGTATATACATTGTACAGTCCACTTACATATTGCTGATGTAATATGGTCATCACAAATTCTTAATTCAAGCTGCTATTATATGGTAAAAGTAACTTCTGTGGTTTTTTATTCTTTGATTCATTTGATGAAGAGAAATATCTGCAATAAAACTTCTTTTAGAATGAGTAACTCTACAAAAGTCAAAGCAGAGCAGTGGCAAGATTGATTTGAACTTTTGTCTGTTTTCAGATAGTTGCCTATTATATTTGATCGTCCGTATCCTAATAGAATTATAGGGTGATATGTTCGGCAAAGATTTTCTGAAGTAGCACTATCCTTTGGAGACATGATTGGGGGCTGACATTATTCTTCTTGCCAAAAGAGTGTATTATTGTATGTGTTAAACACAACTCATATCAATTGCTGGACCAGTTATACAGTTTCGATATTGTCCAATGAGAGATCGTGTTGACTTATTTTAATTGCTGTTCTTTTTTTTCTTTTTGGTACATTTTTAATTGATGCTCTTGTTGAGTGCATTTTCACCGTGATCTGCCTCAACCTTGCCTTCTTTTCGGTCTTCCCTTTACTGTGAAATTATGTAATTAGCAAGTTATTAAACATATTTATGTTCGTTCATTCTGGTTTCACTAAAGAATGACAAACTTTGACTTTATTGAGATGTGGAGACAGTTTGTACTTTTTTCTGTAGAGTTAATTCGGAAAGAATCAGCGAAAACCTTATGAGAGTAAAAGAACAGGTGTAGATTTCCCAACTTTGATGCTAGAAGAAACAAACTTTTCGGTTTGCTTTATCTGTCAAGATTGGACTTTAGAACTTTACATGGAGATTTATTTGCCAATTTATCAGTTGTATCGTGGTCTCTTTGCGGTGACCGTGTCATGATATGACCAGTAGGATGTGGACAGACTTTTTCTTGCACTCATTCGTAGCTCTTTATATCCTTACATGATCTGTACATTTGACGGGGATTGAATCCCTTAGCTCTGATTTGTGCCATATCGTCATCGGCATGTTCTTCCTGCAACTGTCTATTTACTTTCTGTTAGTTTATTATATGCAGGGAACAAATGATGACATTGTGGATTGGTCCCACGGAAAACGCTTGTGGGAACTTTCCAAAGAAAAATACGACCCTTTATGGGTCAAGGGCGGGGGTCATTGCAACCTCGAGACCTATCCCGAGTACATTAAGCACCTGCGCAAGTACATAAGCGCGATGGAGAAACTTTCGCTCACGAGACCAACAAAGCATCAGCTTACTTCTAATTCCAGCATGACGGAAGTCAAACATAACAAGTGCTTGAGATTTGGAAAGAAGTAGACCAAATTGATGATTTTTCGAACATATTGAGCTGATATAAGGTATTGCCCTATGCAGAGTATCGTCACCTCCAAGAACGAAGTCCAATGTCTCATTCCCCTAATGCTTGGAAATTAGGCTCACTTACTGGGCTCGTTCATGTTTGCATCGAATATGAGGTGATTTGAAAATGTGTTCGGTTTTGGCTCTTGCGCATGACTACAAGATTCGGAATGATCTTGATGTGGGTGTGGCATGTTGTGTACAAGTAGCATAGTCTGAGTTTCATGTAAGGACTAACATCATTCGTAGAAAAAGAAATGCAGAGGTTACTTTCTTATACCTTCTCTCTCCCTTCATTGTCCCCTTCATTAGCAGAGGCGGAAAACGATAGCGCTGCCAAGATTGTTCTTAGTTCTCTCCCGTTTTCTCGACTTCCCGCTTCACATGCTAACATGCAATTGTGTCTTTCATCTCCTGTGCATACATCTTCCCTAGCTCTGTTCTTCACAGCCAAGCCTTTTGACACTTGCAAGAAGTTCCAGCAAAAGAAGAGAAAAAGAAAGAAAAACAATTGCAAGGAGAACAGTGGCTTGCATTCCTTTATGCATGATTCAACATCATTTCCTAACGCTTGCCTAGATCGAGTCCGTCGACCATGTGAGATACTTGCCTACATCGAGTTCATATATCGAAATAGGTGATCTAGCTTAGCTGAAGTTCTCCGTCGGTGGTCCTATGTATGCTGAAATTTATAGGGATTGTCCATTAAATTTCAGCATATGCAAACCTCATCGTGTGCATATATTCACAGTTTCAGAAACTGTTGCAAAAGCCCTTGAGTCTCTGGAGGACCCCTAAATGTGCAGGCTTGGGCCTCATTCTATATGTTAATTAGAACAAGATTGAGGAGGTTAGATGCAAAATTTTCAGTGAGTTTTCCTCCTCTTCTTCTTCTTCTTTTTTTTTTTTTTTTTAATTTTTGGAGTTGGTTGGTGGACTTTCTTATTTTTCCCTTTTCATTTGATTTCCTTTGAGAAGACTGGGAATTCAATTCCTATCTTTTTACCTTATTAGTTTAAAAAATAAAGTGAGTAGCACCATCTCCTTTGTCAAAAGTCGAATTCCTTCAATAAATAAATAAAAAAAAAGTCCAATTCCACGTTACCTATCCAATGAGGATTTTACAAAGGGTAATATCCTCATTTCTTAAATTGTTTGATTTGATTGGCTTGGTAATCGTACACTGAGGGGGGAAACGTGCTTAATAGTGATTAATTAGGCCATCATTAGAGGAATAGATTGATTAAAGTACTTGACTATAATTTTTCAAGATTTTCCACTTTGTTATGAGAATCCTTTTTGTGTTACCTGGCTATGTTCAAAGAATTTAATATTGGGCATGAAAAAATCTAAGTTATTACATGCAACATGAAGAAAGAAAGGTGTCCAAAAGATATTCATAAATCGGGCCATGCATGACCTCAATTGAGTCGAGAGGTTCTAATTTCTGTATATTAATAAGATGATAGTGACTCGACTAACTACTCTCGCTAATTATATGTACAGACTATAAGACTAAAAAGCCAAGCGAGCATATATGCATTTCTTGCATTTTTGGAGACCAAACATAATTTGGTCGCTAGAAGTATCTATCTCAAATTTCTGGGATAATTACCAAAAAAAAAAGGTTATAAATCTATTGTATAAATGTCAACTCAGTCATAAACTTTTTAATTTGGCCAATTTAGCTCAATTTTTTTTTTACGATTTGACAATATAGTCCTCCCAGCTAATTTTAACCTGGAAAAGCTGACATGACGATTCAGTCAGTGCCATCGTCCAAAGTGGCATGGGTGATACTGAGGTGAATAATTTGTGCAATATTTTTTTATTTTCTGAATTTTTTCTCTCTTTTTTCCCTTATTCTTTTTTCCTATTTCCCTTCGCCGATCACCGGGCCTCTACAATGGCCAGCGAAGGTTAGCAACGCCTTCGAATTGGTCAAATTAAAAAGTTTAAAACTGAATTGACATATGCATGATAGTTTATGACTTTTATGGTAATTTTCTCTCGAATTTCTTACAGTGATAATAGTGCAAAACCAAACAAGAGCAATTGATGGTTCGAAAGCACTAAATTGCAATCGTTATGTCGCAAAATATATCTAACAATAATCTCAAGTATCCAATGCATGGATTCATCTCCGTGAACATGTACATTTCGCCTGGCATCAAATTGGTAATCTAGGATCCAACTCCTCTACTTTTCACTTGAACTTTCACTAATAATAAATACTAAACTTATCTCCATGATGTGGAACGATTAAGCCTCTAAGTTAAGCAAGTTGGCATGTGATAATCCCGTCAAATCTCTCCTTTAGCACGTGGATTGCATTATGCAAAATCGTTTTGTCTACACTCAAGTGGGGAGCAACAAGCCACTTTGATGTGTCCAAATCAAATCCAAGGATTAAGCACTAATCGACATAGTTAAGCACGTGATATGTGTCTGATCAGTTCCGGGTTTATTGCTTAGCGAGCACTTTCTTATAAGTGCTCTTATAAGCTAATAAATCCCAAGTATAATCTAATGAGACCTTGCTGGCATCTTTGGATGTACTCCTCCATGCATACATAATTTAATCATGGTACGATTCACATGTGTATAAATATAATCTTTGGCATCAAGAGATCGAGTGTTTTTTCTTTTCTTTTAATCAATTTCTATTTCTTATTTATTAAATTGCTATATTGTTTATTTTCATCAAACCCATTAGTGCTTCCACAGCCTAAAATTGGTCAACCTCTTTTTCCACTTTTCGTAGATCCTTTGGAGCTAGCGTTGCGACGATTTATTCGATTTCCTTAATGAAGAAATTAATTTTTGAAAAAAGCAGTTTCATATAATAGACAATAGATGGGTATCGTGGCCGAAATTGTCAAGCGGTAACAAGCGATAATTTCTTTTTTATTATATGTGGATGTCTATATCTATCTATTTTAGATCAGATTGAGCACTTTTAAATTTCCTATTTGGACAACATACACATATTATTTGATATTAAATGCAATCTAGCTTTAAAGATAAAAAAAAAAAGTAAAATTAGCCAAAGAAAAAGTTATTATCCACTTTACCCTAAAACCTAAGCTTGGTTGAATTTCGTAATTGTCCTTACAGCAGAACAATCAACTTCATCCTTATCTCATTTTGTTTTTTGCTGAATTTTTTTTTAGTTATGGAAAGAATAGCGAAGTATTTTATTAAAGATTGCTTTCTAGATAAGGATCCATTACAAAAAGAATGAAAAAAAATTGTGCGCGCATAGCGCAAAAGTTAGTTTATATTATCAAGCGAAAAATGTCGTTTGTCTTACTTTAAACTTTTCAAAATTGCCCTTGAAATGTATAAGACCTGCTCACTAAGCAATTAGGCACTTCTCGTAATGCATAACCATCTGACTACATACTTTCGATTTACACATAATCATCCTACTATGCGCACATTCTTAGTGCATGCCTCAACCCTAGTTGGAGCAATGTGAAAATTTATAGTACCATCTGTTAATTATGAGTGCTTTTATCATTTTATTTTGAAAGAATGTAAAGAATTTCAATTTTTAAATCAAGGTCGAAGATCATTTCACCATATATATATATACATATATATGTATCAATAAAATGGAATTTAAATTCTTAAAGTGAGTTGTACACTATATCAATTGCATCAACTTAGATTGGAAGTGAGCAACTTTATCATCCATTTTACCACAAAAAAAAAAGACTTTACCTTCAATATAGGACCAATAATTGGCCCCTCTTATACCAAAAAAAGGAGCTCCATCCATGGAGAAATTAATTAATATTAATTCAAAAATAAAAACAAGAAAACCGACAAATAAAGGGGATTGATAAGGAAAAAGTACGGAAGGACTGAGTGGTCCCCACGGTGTGATGCTGACAAGGATCTCTGGGGGGCCAGAGATGTCATTTCACCACAAGAAGACACCATTCTTTCAGAGTTAGGGCGTGTACTTCACTTTAGATTCCACAAAAAGCCAATAGCAGATAGAAACGTGGCGATAAACACAGTACGACGTTGGAAATTTGAGAATTTTGTCACTTTGATTTGCCATTTTTACCCCTTAATTACACAATTTATCATGCCATGACAAGTAATACGTGGGTTTTCCTTCTTGAGAGCCAGATGGTTTTGGACAACTCAACTAATAAGGTTTGAGATTAATTGAGATTTAAGTCAAAAGGATGGTGTTCTAGCAAAAAAAAAGTCAAAAGGAGGGTGTAATTAAACTTAACGAATTCGGCCAAATAGCTAAGCAGTCAATTCAGGCACGATAGGTTCTGTATTCAAATCATAACGTTTTCGACTTATGAGAATATATTCATCACGCGGCAATAATGATGTAGTGTGACCAATTAATCACCTTTGCCTGCACGTCGTAAATCCTGCACCACTTATTACATCGAGTGTCACTATCACATAAAATACATTTCCCAATTTGATGATAGAAAAGCCTCAAATTAATCAAATTGCATCATTTTTTATTTTCGTACTTATAGTAAAAGTTCAAACGTATATAGTCTCTATTAGATTATTTATCCAAAATCTCACATTTTTATGCTTTTAATTTTAAAGGGAATAGAGAACATTATCGTGTGGAGCTAAGCACACATAGTTACGGTGTAAAATGTTTTCTCACGTTGCTATATTCATTACGAAGCCAATATAGCTCATCTTTCCTAAAATCCTCATGCAATAAATGGTTTGCCTAGTGCGCACGATACATGCAATCGACTTACCAAGAATCTTCCAACATTTAAAGAGAAAATTCCACATTGCACAAATTCTTATCGGGGCTTTAATTTTCAGAATCTCACTAATAAATGTCTTGAGAATACCTATTAATGCTTTCGACCGTAGAAAAATATATATTTTCAAAATATCAAAAATATTTAAAATTCAATGATTTCTTTCGTCCGAGAAAATGGAAGCACAAAAAATACGTATTTATACATATTCAATGGATTTTCTATTTTTTCAAACCCATGGGACTG
>BCNH02000003.1:1670478-1685751 GCA_001662345.2 Metrosideros polymorpha var. glaberrima | reverse complement strand
GATTTTTTTTTTTTTTTGGGTTCTGTTTTCTTATATTTTTGGCATTTCCTTTGTGATTAATTGCGCATAAATGATGAGTCTCTCAGATCAGGCAGGGAATCCACTGCTGGGAATTACCCCGAATATCCAGCGTAAATAGTAATTTGAAATCTTAAATACAATTAGCATTTAATGCCAAAAAATTAATAATTCAGATTCTGCAAAGATTTTCTTCAGAATATTTAACAGACCCAAGTTTCTTTGCCAGTTGAGCGCTGTCCGTGTCATCCCCATGGAATCTTCCCATCACTCTTGCAGCATTAATGATAAAAACTCTATGCTTAACTCATCAAATGGAAAAGAAAAAAAGACACTCCTCAAATGGGGACAAAAAATATATTTTTTTTTTCTAAAAAAGATTAATTTTGTTATTGGGTGGAAAATACAAATTAATTATTGATATATCCCACTACTTGATCAAGAGGAGAAGAGACAACCTCGGTCCAATAATTGTACTTCCTCGTATAGCCACATCAATTATGTAATTTAGTTTTAAGTTGCATCACCTGGTGCTCACGTCATCACGGCGATCATCGTGTTCGTAAATTTTATATTAATGGCTGCAATATTTTACTCCAGGAGAGCGAGTTATGACATTCTCTCCCCTCTCTAATTCCACGTTCCGACCAAACGCACAGGAGAGAAAAGACAAAGATATTATAAGAGAAATGACAGAATTATGACGTATTATATACGATAGTGGTCAGATAAATGTGGAAAAAACAAAAAGAAAAGGAGCAAGTGCTGTGTTTCAGAGGAATCGACCAGAAGTGGGTGCAGGGGTCAATGACATGAAGCCAGAGAGGTCTTTGCGACTGTGGGAGCATGATTGTGCCAAAGCATTGGACTTTTTCTGGGGCGCTGCACTGGAAATTTGATTAGTTCCATGGTAAAGGAGCCATTTTTATCTTCCTTTTGAGGAGAAAAAGCTCGAGTGAAAAGGTTCGATATTCGCAGGCAGCAGCAGAGAGAGAAGCCACGCCGATCAGAGAGGGAGAAGGGGGGAGGGAGGAGAGAGAAAGCGTGGAGCTTTATTTTATTTTAAATTTCTTTTTTTTTTTCAAAGAAAAGGAGAGCCTCAATAATCACGTACGAGATTAAAAAATTGGGACAGCGACCAATAGATTTCCGTGTAATTGGGCACAAAAAAAGTTCCACTTTCTCTCTTCTTCAATCCTCTGGCCATCTCACCATCATTGACTCATTCCCCTTCTCTCTCTCTCTCTCTCTCTCTCTCTGATACCAAATTGGCTTCTGGGTTTTGTGAAAAAGCCTCCAGAGAGCTTCTTCTGCGGCCAAATTTCAAAGCTTTGTTCCGCTTGATTCTCTGATTCTATTCTCTCTCCCCTCTTTGGTCGTTTTACCTTCTTCGAGGCGCTGCAATTGGCCTCTCCTTGGAGGGGAAGTTGCGATTCTCGAAGCTCAGAGTTTTCCACTGTCTTCTTGTGTGCTCTGAGTCTGTCGATTCACTATGACGGTGGAAGATGGAGGGAGCGACCGGTTTCCGGTGGGCATGCGAGTGCTTGCCGTTGATGACGACCCAACTTGCCTGAAAGTGTTGGAGAATCTGCTCAGAAGCTGCCAATATCAGGGTGAGATCTCTCTCTCTCTCTCTCTCTCTGTGATGTTTCTTTTAGGTGCTTTGGTTTTGGTAGTTAATTGACTTTCATATTGTGAGATGGGTTCATCATCATCATCATCATCATCTTTCGAACTAAATTTATCAATTTTCAGTGCTTTCTTGAAAGAATTGATGAGACTCGCCAGATGTCGGAACCTCGTGTGTGTTTTGGAACTGTTAATGATGAGTTATCAATGTGTCAAGTTACTCTAATCAGGCTCTTTGAGCCTAATAACTAGTTGCATACCATGGCTGACATGTTTTCCTCTCTCATATAATTAGTGCTCATTTGCAGACTAACTGTTGGTTTCCCTGGATTGTCATTTCATTGGTTTTCTTCTTCTGACTGAGTCGAAAAACTTGGTTCATTTTTAACCATTTTGGCTGCTGGTTTTCACAGTTACCACCACAAATCAGGCAATCATGGCCTTGAAAATGTTAAGGGAGAACAGGGACAAGTTTGACCTGGTAATCAGTGATGTGAACATGCCTGACATGGATGGTTTCAAGCTACTGGAACTCGTGGGGCTTGAAATGGATTTGCCTGTGATCAGTAAGTTCATACTTGATTCTTTTTTGACGACACAAAGTTCTTTGTTTTTTTCATTGAGTTAGCTGAATGTTTGAATATAATTCAATGCAAAGTCAATAGCTTGGCTTTTTTCGACTCTTTCTTGTCGCAGTTTTTATCAGTTGACTGCATTTTTATTGTTTTTGCAATATCACAATGTGTGGAAATCATGGGTTGGACCAAAGCTTAACATTGGTTTCCCTTCTTGTTGGCTCCAGTGTTGTCAGCTTATGGCGATCCCAAGCTTGTGATGAAGGGGATCAGTCATGGTGCTTGTGACTATCTGTTGAAGCCGGTGAGAATGGAAGAGCTCAAGAACATATGGCAACATGTTATCAGGAGAAAGAAGTCAAACTCAAAGAACCAAAGTCAGTTGCCAAATCAAGACAAGAATAACAATGAGTCTGGACAGGGTGCACAAGGAGCCTTAACAATTGCAAATCCAGATGGGAAACTCAACAAGAGAAGAAAGGATCAAAATGAAGAAGAAGAAGAAGAAGAAGACGGTGAAGATAATGATGATGAGAATGAGGATCCCTCATCCCAAAAGAAACCTCGAGTTGTTTGGTCTGTGGATCTGCATAGGAAATTTGTTTCAGCTGTTAACCAGCTTGGCCTTGAAAGTGAGCTTTTTCTCTTTTGACCAAGATGGATTGAATTTCATTTCTTGAGTAAAACTTTAATGGGCTTTTCAAATATCACTTTTAATGCAGAGGCTGTTCCGAAAAAGATCCTAGACCTGATGAATGTCGAAGGGCTTACGAGGGAGAATGTAGCGAGCCATCTGCAGGTTTTGATTTTTTTCCTTACATTTACATCCCGGCATATTATTTTAGCTTCTACAGCAACCCTTTGCCTGCACAGCAGCTAATTTGTGCCTTAGACATTTATTTTATGTGTATGCAGTTTTAGGAAGAGTGGATATTATTTGGAGTTCCCAGAAGCCAGGGAAACAATGTGTTCCATATGTCCGAATATGTGTTGCTCCCTTACTTTTCAAAACAAAGAAGGATATGTCAGAACCCAAATGTCATATCTTATGTAGGAGCTTTAAATTCATAAACTCTGATTAGGTCATGTATGGCATTTTTAAGTCGATAGTAACCAGAATTGGTTCATCAGCTTGCATGTTTTAATGGCTTTTGCTAATGATTCGTGCCTTGCTAATGTGGATTATGTGAGTTTATGTTGCATGGCTCAAATAATATTAGATTAGGTGCATTGATGGACAATATGATAGCCTTATTCGGAAACTGTCAATTAGACGGCTAGAACTAGAAGGTGATTCTGTTATTACTCTGCAGAAATACAGGCTTTACTTGAAAAGAATCAGCAATGTTGCAAGCCAGCAAGCAAACATAGTTGCTGCATTTGGGGCGAAAGATCCATCTTACATGCGCATGACTGCACTGAACGGTTTTGGAGACTTTCGAACCTTGGCTGGGTCAGGAAGATTTTCTGGTCCTTCTTTGTATCCACAGGGTATAATGCTAGGCAGACTTAACTCACCTGCTGGTTTAGGCTTGCAAGGGATTGCAACTTCGGGGCCAATTCAGCCAAGTCATTTGCAGAATCTCGGCAAATCATTCAACTCTCTCGGAAAGCTCCAGCCCAATCCATCACTTGCGAACCAAAATACAAGCTTCCTTCAGCCAAATCATGGCCAGCCAGGTCCCCATATAAGAGACATCACTAAATTCGACAATTCCACAGCCCTTAAAGTTTCCCCTATCACAGATAACAGGGTGACGGCCAGCGGTTCTAGCAAACCCAGCCACGGCATCCCTAGCAGGCATTTGCTCTTACAAGGAAACCCACAGCAAACTCACAGTGGGGATGAATTCGGAATACAATCTTCCTTTGGAGCAGTTTCTTTGCAATCAGAAACCCTGAATGTTGGTGCTGTTGGTGGATGTCACTTTATCGATAAAAGTAGATGCAATGAAAATTGGCACGGTGCAGTTCAGTTACCCCAGCTTCCTTCAGCAAATCCTACTCAACTGACTGTGCCCTTTAACTGCAGTCAGGTGACTCCCACGAATATGACTGAGAAGTTCACCTTGCCCACTCCTTTTATCCGCAATAGCCCAAATGATATATCTACTAGTCCCATTCCGTCTGCTGTAGGAGATTCTAGAGGAGACATGCAATGTCAAGCTGGGCTACTGGGAAATGTTGTTCAAAATGTGAACTTCACATCATTGAAATCAAGATGGGAAGATCATAACCAAAATTTCCAACATTTCAATCATGGTCTGGGTACTTTTGACTCTTTAGTACCTGCCAATGGTGACATGGATTCGTTGATCCAGAATATGGGATTGGTAAGTTCATTGCGCAGTGGAAGTGTGGATGCTCCTTTTGCTGACCAATCAAATTCTGGCAATACACCTCTCTATCAGCAAGCAGAAGTTGGCAAATCAGTATCCATGGAGGCAAACATAAGATCGATTGAAAACTACCTCTTGGGGCAAACGAAGTTTCAGGATGGCTTCATGCCAAATAGTTTTGAGTCCCTTGATGAGCTAATGGATGGAATGATCAAACAGGTAAACAAAGAAATCCTTGTGTGCTTGTATCTGTGATTTGATGCAAAACCTTAGCTTATTTGGATGATTAGGGAGGAGTTCTGATGAAGGGAATTAGCTGGAGCCTTGGAGTGGCAAAACTTTTTAATTTTCACGTCTGCCTAATCCTTGTTCATGTCCGGCCAAGACATCAATATTGTACTTATCAAAAAGAGAAAGGACATCAATTTCCTCTTCACCAAGATAAAGGAGAAACAGTTCAAGGAAACTTAAGAAAACAAAGGGTGTAATCCTGTTTGGTCTTTCTTGGCTCATAAGTTCCAATTAAAAATAAAATCTGTCATAGACGAGCAATGTTTGCTCAAAGTGATCAAGCTGCCTCCATTGAGGAAAAACTATTAGCTACATGTAGCAGAAAATCTTGTTATCGAGGATTCTTGATACTCCTGAACTGGTCTCGCTTCTTACAGTATTCTTAGTGCCTCTGCCATTATTATGAGAACAAATAGTGGATGTAGTATATGCCAAGATATGCAACTCTGTGGGTCAATAAGAGCAATGTAAAACCGTAAATCTCTTTCAGGACACCTTTCTTGTACTTATTTTGAATTTCTAAGACCTTTTCATTAACATGCAGGAACATAACGAGGGCGTGCTCACGAATGGAGATTTCAGCTTGGGTACCTACTCTGTTGGATCATGCATGTGATGCTATTGCTGCCCCCACCAGAAAGGGAGATGACTGCAGCGCCCCTTCCGAGAAGTTTGAGTCCACTTGTAATTTTCTTCAGTGTTTTCTGTCTAGATTTGATCTTCTTCTCCGACTTTGTTGTATGTTTTTAGTGTTCTCTAGTTTTACCACTCATCTTTCTTCCTTTAACTCTGTTCCATTCCTGTTAGTTAGCAGCTTTTGTGTTCATATCTATGTTTCTGTTTCTGATCCATTTACGATAACGATTATTGTCGCCCAAGTCCTTCTGAGTTATTTCTTCTAGCGCAGGCAGTGGTCTACTCAAATTCTGATGTTAATTAAACTGGGACATGTCACTGAATGGGAAGAGAACCGTTTGTGGATCTCCTCTTTTGGTCTGTCCCTTGCTATTGTCCTCTTATTAAACTAGCACATATGCCTCTACTTCGATGATTGGTTCGCGTGCATTTCCTTCTGTTGCAATATTGCTACTTGCAATGGCCTCAATATCAGGTTATTCACAGCCAGTCTACTTCAGATTGATAGTCTAATTCACTTCAATTTTATCCGAGAATTTCGTTCTTCATCCAGTAATCTTCTGCTTGAGTAGGAGATTGTCGGAACCAAGAGCCGCACGAAGTCTGCGACTGTGCTATTGAGGCATTACATCCATTTTGTTGCATGGCTTCAAGAATAATGATTTTGAACCTTGACATTTGGCGAATGGATCTAGATTCTGCCAAACACCTAACCTTGGTTCAGTATGAGATAAGGTGTACCAAAAGAAAAGAAAGGGAATACATTCCCTGCACTTGACGGATGCCTGAAGCGAATGTGAAAACGAGACATCTTCGAGTTGTTTATGCCAAGATAATACACGTTGTGGAATACTTGTGCCAAGGCGTAAGAGGTCGGCAGAATCAAGGATAACTCTGGAGAGGAGACTAGCCATTGCAACATGCTGTGAAAGTAGCTTTAGATCGCAGTCTAGATCCCAAGAATACTTGAAATTCCCGATTTTCAAATCCTAAACAGGCCAAATTCTCTCTCTCAAAATCATGGTGGACTGCCAATTCACCCATTGTTCCTGACTTACTACATCCCTATCATCAGATGCCTGGAAGGGAAGAATATATTGAATTGAGCATCATAAGATGCTTCTTTTAGAGAATGCTCTACATGATAATATTAGCAAGATATCTGGTTTTACAATAAAGGGAGATCCTACAAGAGTATATGACAAACTTGCACCATCTTTTACGGTACAAAAATAAACACATACATTCTATGTGAAGTGATAGAGCTTAAGTTTCTTTTTTCTTCCCCTTCTCCAGCATGTTGCCCTCAAGTTGAATACTAGTGGGAGGAGGTAAGTCACAATCCTGGACAGTTTTTGCTTAATTGCATGTGTTGATGCCACGAGTTGTACAATTCATGAGGTGAAATGAAGCAAAAATTAACTTAACCTTGGTCTCTATTCCCCTTCCCAGCCCATTTGGCGGGCTCGTTTCTCCCACATCAATGTCACCTTTCTCTCCTTTATCAACAATGCCTCCGAACGCTCTCTTGCCTCCTCACAAATTTCTGTGGCGGAGTTGCACTTCTCTGCTTCCCTTTGATACTGCAAAGCCACTCTTTTTGCCTCGGCAAAGGTGATGTTCATATGGCGAATGTGCTCTTCAGCCACGGCTTCTTGCAGTTTCAACTCCTCTGCTAGAAGGTCAACAAACTGCTTCTCCATCTCTCGCTTGAGATCAGGGTCGTTACTCCCGCAATCTGCATATCTCAATATAAAGAAAGCACTCATAGTTTCAGATCCTTAAGTTTCAAATTAGAAACCAGATTTGAAATTCTTAAATGCTAAAAGATACTCAAAGCCACTATTATTACGTTATTCCTAGCAAATGAGATGCTTCCTATGGTTCAAGATGTCTCTTTGAGCATATATAATTATATATTGAAAACAACCATCATTGACGAATGACGAGGGAAAAGGAACAGAGATCAGTGAAGAAATCTGTTTTGAGCCTAATACTACTGCAGTCAAGATTATCTTAAATGATTCTCATCTTCCACTAATGGTTATCATTACATATGATGAGAGGCCTATCTTCTGCACATATTATGAACAAGAAAATTACAATTGGATAAGTGACAGTGCAAAAAGAGCTTTGCGACATCTTTTCACTTGCTAAGTTGCCTTCTCAAACAAATAGCTCCGACAGGAAATTGACCAGTGACTTGTGAAGCTATTTCAATAGTTGTCCAACCCAATGACTGAGAATGAGTTCAAATATTCAAGAGTGGATTTGCAATTTTTAAGTATAACAAGTGTATGCGAGAACCAAAGTTAAATGAGAGTTGGCAGGATGAGAACTGACCTGTAACAGAGAGGTTTGCCAACCCTGCCAGAGTGACAGAGATATTCAACCAAGAATCAGTACATCAATAACAAAATTTCCAGCATCTTATCGAACATGGTTATACAGCAATTAGCATGAGAGAGAGAGAGAGAGAGAGAGAGCTACAAAAAGACTAGTCTAAAGGCCAAATCAACATAGACCACTGTAAGAGAGAGAATGCGACTTATTGCTCAAAGGTACACAAAGAAAGGTTGCGAAGATGAGCATGTATGCTCATACACCACTCATCCTTATAAAAAAAAAGAAGCCTTCCATGAAGAAATTATCCTGGACAAATTTAATGGTGTTTTTGTTTCAACATTAGAAATCAAAAGGTACTTCCTGACCTTGTCATTGCAAGACAAGAATTATTTTGCTATAATTGGCTGTAAATGCAAAATTTTATGTTTTCTAAAGGTTTGAAGCGCTAAGTATTGAACTAAGACACATTGCAAATGCTAAAAACAACAGTATAGATAAAAGTTAAAAGCAAAAGTTCTTCCAAACACACCACAATGTCAGAGCCTGATAACTCCTGGTGATAGAAGAAACCAATGGACTTTTATCACAGCTCAAGCTTTCCCACTTTCCCACAGTCAGAAGGAGATAAGGTGCAATTCCATTCAACTAGAAAGCTAGCAAAGAAGAAGTAAGAACAAAATGAACAAACCATATCACCATCACAACAATTCGAACAATAGGATCCTTTTCCATGTGAAAATAGTAGCCTTCAACACCATCTCACTATGTTATTAGCTATCTAGGATGAATGAGGACATCCTCGGAGATTTCTATGAGAAGGCATTTCCACATACTCATGGAGAAAATGCTACTTTGGATCACAGGTACAAACAAATGGTTCAGAGAAGATTGTTTATCTTTCCACTTCTCATTACCCCTCACGGTGCTCAAGATCCGAGAACAGGGAATGGATGGCTTTGAAAGTAGAACCTCATCAATCAAGATAATCTTCCCATTCAATCTGAAGTTAATTCGCATTAGTTCCGACAACTCTGCAGTCAATTTCCACGCTACTGAGACACAGCAACCTAAACCTGGAATAGGCTCATAACTACTGATAATCCTGCTACACAAGCTCTACGACTGCTCAGATAACATAAGAAAAATTCACTACCTTTGACACGAAACCTCATCAAATAGCTGCTATAGTTCTCTCATCACACTAGAGCAAACTGGTAGAAGAGAATAACTGAGCAGATCTCTGCACCTAACCAGAATCACGGACCGATAACTATAACAGTACAACTAAACATGCGGAAAAGCTCGAATTAGTTTCATTTCAATTCCTCTCTGTGCAGACATCAAACATCCAAAATTCAGACAAGGAAATAGCAACAACGGACAGAGATCTCATCCCAAACCCTCAAATGCGTCCACAGAAATCTCATCAAGAATGCGCATCCGCCAATCAGACCAAGGAATCAACCCAAATGCATAATAAAACCAAACGACCAGCGACGAGATCGTGGGCAGATCGAAAATTTACCAGGAGCAATGTTGAGGAGAGAGAGGGGAGGAGGGCAATCGCAGAGGCAGGGAGGGCAAGAGAGGTCGGGGCCGGCAAGCTTGATGCCCTTCTTGAGCTTCCAGTAGAGAGCCGGGCCGCAGACGCCCAGGGCCGACACCACCGCGAACACCACCAGGCAGCACCGCAGGCAAGCACCCGATCTCCTCGTCATCGCTCCCCGCCCACCCGCTCCCGCATCCACCCTCGATCTCGATCTCGAGATTCCCAAAGTCCGTGGCGATTTCGCAAGAGGAGCTGAGAGAGATCTTAGCTATGGCGATGGCGACTGTTTCAGAGAGAGCTCTCGAATCTGATCTCTCCTTCCTCCTTGCGAACAATGTGAATTTTCTTCTTCTTCTTTTTAATTTTGGGGAGCGAGATCTTCTTCCATGGTCACTCTCCTCATCAGTCTCAGTCAAGGCCGTTATTTTTCTCATCGCTAAAACGCGTGCGCTATAAAATTTAAAATTAAAAAAAAATGTCGCATCCCCGCTAAAAAGAAAGTAAATGGTTGGTCGGTTTCGACTTGGGTTGGATCGAAAATGATTCGACACAAATTGGTGACCTGTTTTGACCCCTCTCCTTATGATACAAATCTTGTAATTCGTTCATGATCTAACCCGTATTGTTGAAATATCTAATCCAATCTCGAAAATCTCATACACAAATTAGGGTGAGAGCATGAGTTGAACAAGCACAAAATCGAGTGAAGACGATAAAAAGAGAGTTACAGAGGTGGGTTGAATTTAAATAAATTATGCACCCATTTAATACTCATATTTTTTTAGGCATTACCATTATAAACTCATTTATTTGATATAACTAACTCATATAAAACATCAACACATTAAATATGGGTGTAGAAATGAATTTATAATCCATTTGATAGGTTTACATGCCAATTTTTTATATATATCTTTTCCTTATAAGTAATTTAAAAATAGATCACTTTATTTTTGTTTGTTGCGAGCGCCGAATTATAGAAATGAAAAGGTAAGATAAAGAGCCATTTTGGCTCAATCCCATCGGTAGGAGGAAATAGGACAGGAGAATAAGTATAGTGTTACATGTACATCAAGTGGCGATTTGCATGTTTTGAACGTCATCGAACTTTGAGCTCGAGTCAAATTCCAAATTGAGGGTTCGTTTGTCCGAAAGAAAACTGTTTTCAGAAAATTGTTTTCCGACTTTCTGGTGTTAAAAACATTTTCATGAAAAATAGTTAGTTTTCATTTATCTGGCGGTATTGATTTTTTTTCTTTTTAGAAGGAAAAGTCGTTTTTCTCTAATCTAGGCTTATTATTTTCAGTCCATAGAAAACATTTTTTGTCGATCAATTAGTTTTTGGTCATCCATACATTGGAAAGTCGAAAAATAATTTTCCGAAAACGATTCCTTCAAACAAACGGACCTGAATCGGGTTTTTATTTTTCGAGCCACAAATAATAAATCAATCATAACGCAAGTGTGAATGCTGGCTAGCTTATCAGGTTCATTCCTCACTTTGTTAGTAGAAGTGAGCAGCATTCAGCAACCTTTTAGCCAGCCATTTCCCATTTCAAAGGGTGGCCAGCTTTGGTTACCTCTACACCATGTTTACAAGTAAGGGCGCAATGACTTCCATTTGAATTCTCTCGAACAGCTTGGAGAATGCACCGTTTTACAGATAAGCGCACACGCTCGTGCACACGCAGGCACTGTCTTTGATGCAGATCAAGAAAGCCGAAACGAACGCAGTTCAACCATTCACAGTTGTTTATGTTCAATCTATAGAAACTCCCGAATTCGAAGAGCAAGAATACAGAAGTTGTGTGATTGAGCTCTTTAGGGTCTGAATGTGGCATACTTTGGAACCATTGTTTGCTCATCATGGTCTAAGATCCGCATAATATTCCTCAGTCCAGCTGCGAATGATGTCCACTTCCTGCCTCCTCTGCTCAACAAGCCAGTCGGGATCGTCTTTGGTTGCAAACCGAAAATCGACATGGTGAGCTCCTGAACATTGCATGTCATCGATGGGACGCGATTTAGTTTTACCATGCGGTTAACAGAGAAGGTTTAGGACGAAAAGGATATAAGAACACTGAAAAAGAACCGGTACCTTCTTCAGTGACGAGAGCAACAATGCTTGCAGATATGTTTTTAAGCACGCTGCGAAGAAGTGGAAGTTTGACACCAGTTAGATTAGTACGAACTGAACTGGTTGAAACTAATGCATCAAACACTATGTGTAGATAGTCTTCAGATGATCCGACAAAACCAGCTCCATATATTATCGTGCTTTACATCATCAATGAGGTAACTCCGATCGTGCTTTGCGTAAGCATCGTGTGTTTGAAAAAGTTTGTGAGGGGCCAAAAGTTGTGATGCACAATATCATCCCTAGACAAAGCCATTATAAAGTGACCCGCAAAATTCGTCAGTCTCACGGCGTAAATGTAGGTGCTTGCCCACTTCAAGAAAATAAAGTCCGCACAACAATGTGTGAGCATGGTCATTGAGGTAGTATCATATTCATGAGCAAGATAGTTAAAAATTCATGATGACACGAACAGTAGGCGTGTTGAAAAAAATGTTATCATGGTTAAGGACACAGCATAGAAGCAGCACTGAATACAGAAGTGATTACCCTCCTCTGCTCCAAGGATCTTGCATCCCATTAGAAAATATGATGTTGCTGCCAAATCTCTTAAGCATTTCCTCGATTCGCTGAAAAGGAAGGAACATAGTAAAGATGATATTTTTCAGCCTTCTAATGGAATGGCACTTTATGTTCTAAGCATGTAATACCCTGACTAGATTTTTTTACTCACTTTACCACCAAATTCAGTTGTGATCCAATGTGGCCGAGGTGTGACTCCATACTTCTTCATGCACTGTTCAGCGAACGCATCGTAGTTATAGGCATATGGAGTAAACATGCTCTCGCTAGAGCAACTCATAGGCATGACCATCTCCGTGCAAGCCTGTACAATTACTTGAAAGGGATAAGATCAATTGGCAGTTGGCAAATATCTCGTGATCAACTACTGGTTAATTTTACTTTGGTTGGTTTAATCTAATTCAGTTGCTGTGTTTTTATACATATTGGAAACACGATTGTTGCCTGGTTTAATCTAATCCGGTTTTCTTTCTCTCATATCCACCACAACTAATTCTGTACAAAGTGGAATAAACTCAGGAGAAGCCAATAGTTGAGAAGAGACTCTAACCTGCCAATCCCAACCATGCAAGCCATGAGCATCGGGTCTGTCTTCAATGTTAAAGCATTTTTCAGTTTGTGAATAATTATAGTACAAACTTGCAGCTGCAAAAGCCTTGCTTAGCTTCGTCTCTCCAGGAGGAAGTGCGTCAATAATCTTGCACATCTTCAGTGAAACAATGGGAAAGAAAAAGATTATATCAAGGACAACCCACATTAGAGGCTTCATCGGATTTGATTCGGTTAGAGAAGTGCAGTTAGATCGTACCTTCTTCACTGGATAGGCAGGTAAATGCATCATGAAATTGGCTTCAGTTGGATAGTTCACCATTGCGGTATAGACGAAAGCAGCCCATAGCCAGTTTTGAGCTGCATCTGCTGAATGGAGGCCTCTGAAGGTATGAAAAAAAGAGAGTATAAGGATAGGAATTTCTCGACTATAAATTTTTTAGAGCAGATTAATAGGTCGTGCAACGATAGTACATGCTAGTTGTGTTTTAATTTGGAAGCATACTAAAAACAAAAAGGAACAAACCAAGTGCTTCCCTTCACTTTCCTGTATGGCACTTGATTCGCTATTATTTTAGTCCAACCCACTAAGTAGAACAAGGCTTAACGTTCTTGTTGTTGTCGTTGTCATTGTATGTGGTTTCGGGTTTTAATTTGCACTACAATGGCAAGTTCAACACACACACACACACACTCCCCGTTAAGAGTATGCTTGACTGTTTATACTTTCCCTGTATCTATAAAAAGTGAATGGAGAAAAGGCTTACTTGCAAGATTTGAAGTTTTTGCTTAGTTCCGCCAAACCTTGTCTCTGAGATGACAAGGCTTCTAGCTCAGCCCAACTTCCCTTGATCACTTGATAGCAATTCAAGCTCACAGACTACACATGAAAGTGCAATTAACAAACACCAAGGCGAACAAAAAGAAACGACTTCATAAACAGATTCACACGACTCAGCGGAGGACTGCGAGGAGAGACGAGACCACCTTAAAATCCTGGGAAACAGCATCATAGAAGCTTGTTTGCGGAATGATGTCATCAAAATGCAAGATAGGGGCTGAAGAAGCCAAGGCTCCAATTGCAATATGAGGGTACTTCAGTCTGAACCAGGCTGCTAGCACTGAAGAAGAAGTAATATCTATTAGAAAACAAGTACATCGGCCTTTTCTTTGTGGGTGGCTAGCACCACAGTCTCTTAAAACATGGACAACATTAAACTATACAAAGTGCATTAAATAGCTCATCATTCTAAAAGGACCTCCCATTCATTTATTGCTAAAAAAAGGGGGTTCATTTATTGCTAGTTCTTTGAAGAATTAACACAATTTTTGGCACGCTTAATTATGGATGTACCATTCATGCTGTTTCACAAGACATCAAGAACCGAAAACCCCTTTCTGAATAAGATCATTTAGCGAAAAAAAGAAGGAAAATTAGTGGAAAATCAGATAGCTTACTTCCTCCATAGGAACCCCCAAACACAACCACAGGGGAAGCTTCAGAAGACAGATTCTGCTTCAAGCTCCTTATGAGAACGGCATAGTCAGCTAAAGCTTGCTGTGAATTTAAGTACCCCATCGTCTCCGAAGAATTGTAAGAGTCTTTCCCAAATGGCATTGACTCTCCATAGTATCTATGCTGAAAACACACGCGAGAAGCAAACCCATCAGCCAAACGTCCCAAAAACCCCAAAAGAAAGTAGAAAACTCTGGCTTGGATTAACTCATTGATGACAGTCGCTTCTTGTGAAATCATATTCTAACATTCCAGAGCATTTCTCGGAAACCCAAATGCATATTTGATCTTTTCAGAGCACTAAGGCACCCTTTTGCGTTCTGCTTCATGAGGTAGCATAAAGGTGCAATTTTTATCCCTTTTTTTTTCCAGCTTAATAGACTCTCGGGAGGTTTCTCAAACTAAAGAAACATGGAAAAAATTTTACTTCGATGAAGACCAGGAGAGCTCGGAACTTGGGAGCGATGTCCAGTAAAAATCCAGTGTTGGAAGCGAACCACTCGATGTTGCCTTCATTCCCTGTGTAAACAAAGATTGGAGCTCCATGGTGCCAAAACTGACTGTTGATGAGATACTTTTGGTAGAATATTTTGTAGCTCTTGGGGTTGTATGCGAAGTGGTCAAGAATCTGTGGGAAAAACTGGGCCTTGAAGGGGATTTTTGTCTTAGGGGTCTCATTTTGTTTCAGTGAAGATGATTGATAGGTCGCTCTGGGGAAGAAAACTGGTGGGGATTGTGAGGCTAGTGTTGCAGGTAGAGTGAAGAGCAAGAGAGAGAGAAGAGAGAGGAACAATGTGATCATCATCATCATCATCATTGTGTTTCTGTCCAGTATCTTGGGTTGCTACTCGAGGATTCCTTGATTTTTTCTGTTATGTGAGTGAACAAGCCAGCCGTCCTTTTCACATTCGCTCATAGCCAAAAAGATCGGAATCTCTTGAAAGGGAGTCCCAATTACACTTTTACAGATCATAACATACTGTCATTGTAGTATGATAATTATCAATAATTTTTTCTCAGAAAAAAGTCACCAAAAACTCTAAAATTTATCTTATCTTACATATTTATTTCAAACTTTTTTTGTAACACCAAAAACTCCAAACTTTACCTCTACGACATATTTATTCAAAAAAAAATTGTGACATAAAAAACCTCAAACTTATATT
>BCNH02000003.1:1649116-1666420 GCA_001662345.2 Metrosideros polymorpha var. glaberrima | reverse complement strand
TGGCCAAAGAAACAGCAACAAAAAAGGAAAATAAAATAGAGAAACAGGAAACCAAAAGGAGATAAACATAATTCTCCTTCTCCCCAATCCCCATAAAACCCCAGACCCTACTTCAGTTCTTCCTCTCACTACCTCGAAATCCAAGAACAGGGAAAGAGAAAAATGGCAAAGGATCTTATAAAGGAACTGCAACAATTAAGGAAAACATGAAAGATAAACAGGAAAACCAAAAGGAGAAAAAAAAAAGCCCTACTTCTCCAACATAAAACCCCGAGACAATCCCTTCTTCCTCTCATTACGTCGAAACCCAAGAACAAGGAAAGAGACAAAAAAAAAATGGCAAAGAAAGAGATGGAGGTTGGGAAGGGCCTCTTTCTTTCTGTCTCGCTGCTTTCTTCTATGTTCATTTGCGTGCTGTGCTCGCGAGGATCGAACCCCGGACTCAATCCCTTTTACCAGAAGGACAGCGTGCCTACTGTCCTGAAGGGATTTGATCTGCAGAAATACACGGGACGCTGGTAGGAGATCGCCCGCTTCCCGTCGAGCTTCGAGTCCGAGAACGCCGTGGACACGAGGGCCACGTACACTCTGAAGGAGGATGGGACTGTGGATGTGTTGAACGAGGGCTGGGTCGACGGCACGAGGGAGTACATTGGGGGAACCGCCTACAAGGCCGACCCCAGCAGCGATGAGGCCAAACTTAAAAGAAGAGATACTTTAAAATGAAAAGAAGTTATTATTGACATAAATAGTATTGATGGTTGATCATGAAAAGTAGTAACGGTTGCAATAAAGTACCTATTTCTAAGATATGTATTGTTTGGTTGACTATAAATAGAACTAAATCACAAATTGGTTCTTAACAATTATTCTCTTCTTCACGACATCATAATTCTCTTTTCTTCTTTTTCTCACACAAGTTTGACAGCACATTCAAGGTGAAATTCCATTAGGGCAATTGAGTAATTGCTAAACTCGTTTCTCTGTGGTTTTGGCGTATATTATGGAGGTATATTAGCATTAAACCTGACAACAACAATAGTGAGGGCAAATAATGCATTAAGAACAATGATCTTCATCACGCATCAAAGTATGATCGAACTATAAGCTATTGCTCATATCTTTATCAACAATCAAATTTTCTCAAGAGATGACGTAGGGCTTATTGGTTTTTAAGTGAATAGTTTCAATAAACAACATATGATGTACCTTTATTTTAAGTCGATCAAAGCTTGGTCATGATTACCATGTTTTTATTTTGTTTATACATTAGGTATATTTTTCTTCTGCTATGGAAATATATCGTCAGTGATGAGAAATTGCAAATGACTAGGAGCTGTTCGATTATGAAACCCTTCTCGGATTCCCTTTTGTTTTATTGAGTGTGGAAGATTGGCAAGGTTTCTTGTAGTGAATATGGGACCGATTGAAGCTGAAAGTGAGATGTGCTTGAACTGCCCACCAAACCTTACCTGGTCATGTGGGTCATTTTCCCATAAGTGGATCATGCAAATATCATTGTAGGGACTGTTTATAATTTGTATTTTGCAGAGAAATCATGAAATACAAATCACAAACAGAGACCAAGCTTTCATTGGGAAGAAGATTTCTTTTATCTGGAACAAATACTCTGGTTCAGAAACATGTACAAGGTCCTCCATGAAGAAGCAAACTGAATGTTGCAGGTGACTTCTTTTTCTGGAGGTCAGTTGGAGTGTGAGACAAGCAGCCATTGACCACCCAACCCAAGCGATTTCAATTTCTGAAGGTCACCAACTTGGGGATAAGATTAATTTCGCATGCAGCAGTTCAGCGAAGAGAGATGATTGGATAGAGTTGATAAGAAGCGATTCCTTGCTTTTGTAATGAAAATGTTCTGATAGCTATTCATCGTTCTTACATTTTTGCGATTCGGATTCGGTTTTTCAGAATCAATAGGTAGTGGCTTGGTTAAGGAAACCCACCAGAATCGTAGCGAAAGCAAGTCTTCATAGGGCAATTGTCATTGCTTATGGACCAGAACCTAGGTGATTTATTCATGATCAAGATGAAGCTTGGGTGAAACTAAAGGCGTTTGTTTCGTGAAAAATACGTGATTTGGAAAACATTTTTTAAAAAATGATTGCTTATATCATTTAGAAAATTATTGCCCTATGAAGATTTGCTTTCGCTACTGCTTCGGTGTTGGCGAAAAATGTTTTCATCATCAATAACAATTTATGCCTAACTATTTTCGTGGGCGATGAAAAAAAGTTCCATTTATTTTATTTTCTAAACAATATAAGTGATCATTTTCGGGAAAATACTTTTCAAATCACTTATCTTCCGCGAAACGAACGCACACTATAAGTGAAATAGAGAACCTCTTTAACTCTTCAACAAACATAGATAGTAGGAAAATAGGTTTATAACATCTGCTCACATTACTTGAGAGCGCGACGTAGGAATCATAGAGTTGAAATCCACACGATTTTAACGATCCAAACAATTGATAAATGACATGGACAGTTGCTGCTCCATTATAATTTAACCAACCATTTTTTCCACAAAATATGAAATTCACATACAATGTCCAAAATCCTAAAGATATGAAGCTAAAACCCCCCAAAATCAGTGATTTCCATACCGATTAATTCCAAAAAAATTATTATGCAACAAATAAAAAAAAGAAATTGACAGATTACAAGGTGCCTGATCTAAATTTCCTTTAACGTTATTCTTATCCCTCCCAAAAAACTCCCAAACAGAAACACTCAAGAACATTAGTTCCCCACATACGTGAGGTCCACAATCATGCACGTCACCCCCAAAAACAAGGAAAGAGAAAAATGGGAGAGAATCTTATAAAGAAACCGCAACAATAAAGGAAAACAAAAAAACGAAACAGGAAAACCAAAAGGATAAAAAAAAAATCCTCCTTCTCCCCATAAAACCCTGGGACAAATCCTTCTTCCTCTCACTATCTAGAATAGGAGTGATCGATTCCAAAATTGGCAGATTTCAAGTCAGTTTTTGCAACCTGAAATTTATCATGTTTGTCTAAAATCGATTTCAAAATTTATCTTGTTTTTCCAGTCCAATTCCAAGGTCTACCTGAGAACCTGTTTTCGTAGTTCCTTTTTTTTTTTTTTCATTTTTTACAGCTAAATAATATTAGCAATATAACGGTTCAAAGTAAAAGATGAACAACAGAAATTCCTATTGGCCAAAAAGAACAATCTATAAGATGAACACATAGTCACGTACAGTTATAAATGATAAAAAGTTTCAACACGGAGTCATGTATTATTATAAACGTTGAAAAGTTCAAACATGTAGTCACATACAATTATAAACGATAAATAGTTCAAACATGTAACATATTATAAAACTACATTCCTCAATCATCCAGAAAAATATTGCTCCAAATTCTTACAATCTTAAAACAAAATAAACAACATAGTTAATCACTTAACGATAGTTTAAATTAAATCAGTATTAAAACTAAAATAATTAATAGAAATACTCACCACATATAAATATTCATTCCAATTTAATTTGTGAACTCTATTTACCAATGATAATGTCCCGGTAAGACAATCCGAATCCAAAAAACCAAAGAAGAGATTAAATAAAGTATACACCTCCATGAAATGGCAATTCCAAGAGCGGATTCATTTCATCATGTCCATCCACTTTTGTTGATATTTCTTGATCCATCAACTTCATATCAACATGACGAAGGCAAAATATAATTAATACGATATTGCTTCTACTGATAATTTGGACCAAGGAGCATTCTGCTTTATCCTAATATTTTTTACTGCACTATGGTATATGGAGAAAAGGCTCGGCTAATATACCAAACTAATCCCTCTCACATTGGCCAGTCTAGCGATAGAAAAATGTGGTCCGGAATTTCTGTATGAAACGTGAAGCTTGCTTTAGAAAAGACACAGAGAATGAGTTTAGTCGGGAGGCAAAACTTAAAAAATGTTTTAACTGGTGAATGATGGCTAACATTATTGGGGTGTGGTTTATATTCTTTATCGAAAGGAAAGCACGGGGGTTCTATTCTCCGGTGAGTAGGTGGGGGTCCAGGGGCCACCTAGACGGGTCGCGGGAGCAGCACCCCCGAGCCGCCCTAGGGCTTTTATAGTTTAAGTCTATATTTTATTAATAGTTTAGGTTTGGACCCATGAATAGCTATTATTTATATATACCTTTTCTTTTGTAATTGAGAGGTACGAAATGCTAATTATAGTAAAATCCTCTGTTGAATGTGGCCCTAATTTTAATCTCTATTATTTCGCTTGATCTATAGTGGAATTCATTACCGCTCTCCCCGTGGACGTAGTAGGTCATTACGACCAAAACACGTAAATCTGATGTTCGATTTATTTTCTTATTCTGTCTATTTTATTATTCGGTTGCTTGCTTCCATTTAACATATGGCATTGTCCCATTCACCCAGGTAAATCAAGAAGTACAATACATCAAGAAAAATGTTGAAGTGTTGCGAGAGTACTCAAATATATCTTAAGTCAGCAATCTCTTCTTTTTTCGAAACCATTTTTTGACGAAGCGAGTTGAATTGATGCACGTGATCTACGGTCTTCTATCGTTCTCGACTCAAATCTCTCTTTCGACAACAAGATAATGCAGTCCTTTCAAGGCTCCAAGATGATTTCGCATTTAACATGCATTTGGTCCTTCCTTGGTGTATTTCCATAAAGTTGACACATGAGACATGACCCGTTTCTAGGCTGCCATGTTTCCTAGTTCGACATAGTCCAACTAGAATTTGCTGCTCCATTGAAAATTAACAAACCGTTCCTCCACAAAATGTGAAATCCACATGTAATGTCCAAAGATATGAAGTTAAAACCCCAAATCCGTGATTTCCATAACGATTAATTCCTAAACTTTATCACGTAACAAATAAAAGAAATTTGACAGATTACTCGGTGCATGATATAGATTTCCTTTTACGTTATTCTTATCCTCCCAAAGAAACTCCCAAACAGAAACCCTCTAGAACATGAGTTCCCCTCATACGTAAGGTCCACAATAGTGCACGTCACACCCAAGAACAATGAAAGAGCAAAATGGGAAGGAATCTTTTAAAGAAACAGCAACTTATAAGGCAAAAAATAATAATAATAATAATAAAAAAGAGAAACAGGAAAACCAAAAGGAGAAACACATAATCAATTTTCTCCCCATTGAAGGAGAAGGAGAAACACATAATTATCCTTCTTCGGTTCTTCCTCTACCTCCCTCGGCATCCAAGAAAACAAGGAAAGAGGGAAAATGGCAAGAGATCTTATAAAGAAACCCCAACAAATAAGGAAAAACAAAAAAGAGACGCGTGAAAAGGTGACAAATATAATCCTCCTCCTCCCTATAAAACCCCGAGACAAATCCTTCTTCACCCCCTACAAAACCAAGAACGAGGAAAGAGAAGAATGGCGAAGATGGAGATGGAGGCTGCCAAGGGACTCTTTCTCTTTGTCTCCCTGCTCGCTTCCATGTTCACGTGCGTGCTGTGCTCGCGCGGATCGAACTCCGGACTTAATCCCTTTCGCCAGCAGGACAGCGAGCCTACTGTCGTGAAGGGACTTCATCTGCAGAGATACATGGGACGCTGGTACGAGATCGCCGCCATCCCGAATACATTTGAGCCCAAGAACGGCGTGGACACGAGGGCCACGTACGCTCTGAAGGACGGGACTGTGGATGTGTTGAACGAGGTCTGGGTCGATGGCAAGAGGAACTTCATCAAGGGCTTCGCCTACAAGGTCGACCCGAGCAGCGACGAGGCCAAGTTCAAATTGACGTTATTTGTGCCTCCGTTCTTGCCAATCTTCCCCGTGGTGGGCGACTACTGGGTCTTGTACCTCGATGCTGATTATAAGTATGCTGTCGTTGGTGACCCCAAGAGGAAGACTCTCTTTGTAAGCAACTTTCTCATTAAGTTTCCTTCTTCTTCTTCTTTTTTGCCCCAGTTAATGGTCAGAGAAATTAGAACCAGTAGGTTTTTGTTTTGCATTAATTGTGATTTGGGTTCTGATTCTTGTTTTGATTCCTGGGTTTTTTTTTGTTTTTTTTTATTGCAGATACTGAGCAGAAAGAGTCATATAGGTGATGGAATCTATAATAAGCTGGTTCAGAAGGCTGTAGACGAAGGGTATGATGTGAGCAAGCTCCGCAAGACTCCACAGAGCGACACTCCGCCGCCGCAATAAGAAGGATCCAAGGGCACCAGAGGCATTTGGCGGATCAAGTCCGTCCTAGGGACGAAATTTTCGATTTTATGGTGGCTCGATGAAGATGATGTTGTAATTGTTCGTTGTCGACAAATAACAAAGAGAATTGATTATTGAGACGAAGAGAATTGATTGTCATGCCCAACTCTAACTTACAAGAAAACGGAGAATGACATGGTTGTCTTTCTATCGAGAGAGGCATTCTCAAACCCACAATATTGCAACCCAACAAGTTTCAACTCAGTAATACACAACTAGCTAAGCTCATAACCAAACCAAAGAACTTGAAAAACATTTAAGACGAATGGTATGAGCAACCACAGTCCAATGAGTAATTTATATTTCTTCTAAGCAGATAGAGCATCCACTATCCACATTTATAAAACAATATCATAACTCACTTATCTCAAATCCAATAAATATAATACACATACAAAATCAAAATGAGCCATATTACTTTAAAATGATCGTATACATATAAAAAATATTCCTTTAATAAACAAATATCACAACAAACATCATTGGTCCATTCCGTTAATAAATCTTATGCTCAATATTCAACTATAGTTACGACATAATGCCTGGTGACAAAGCAGCCAAGATACCCCTTGGTAGGATCCCCACCTATTATCGGCCAATGGCTTGGTCTAGAAGAATATCTTAAAATCAGTATGCATACCTAGAACCGCCAATTGAGCTCACAACAATAATGAGTATCAAACCATCATTCTCCAATAATCCACATACCAAATTCAAATCCTATTCATAAATTAGAATACATTTTACAAACCATTTCAGAATCGATTTCATAAACCAGGTTCACAAATCAGTGTATATATTATTTTTCGCAACCATTTTCTAAAACGTTTCTCAAACCAATAACAAATAACCAAATGGTAGTATATACTAGATCCGGATTTTGTGCAACAAACATACTTTTGATAATTCATAATATATCGAATCTCTATCACTTTCAAGACTCTAGTTTACAAATTTAAATAAGAGATAAGCATCACTTACTTGGAAAAGTCTAAACCAAACCACCAAAATTATCTCAAGCCGACGAACCCGAAATCCTATCAAATTAGTGGAAAACAATAACAAAATCAAGTAAAATGCTACCCCAACTTGAATCGACTAAATTAAGCATATTTGTTGACAAAACGACTCATACGCGCCAACAAAATGCTCGCCTAAAGCAAATTTTTAAAAACTGTACGCAACGCAGAACTTGCGTGCATAATTTTAAAAATTTGTTTTGATCAAAATGTTATTCAAATCCAATTCCCCTCGAATCCCACGGCTTCACAACATCACTCAATTTCAACCATGCAAACAATTGATAAATGACATAAGGACATTTTTCATCCATCATGAACAAGTTATTTGTGTCATTTTACAGAACAGATCGACACCTCATAAAAGTTCAGGGACCACATTGCACTTTGTGTCAAAGTTCAAGGACTATTTGTGTCATTTTCCCTAATTTTTAGATGCAACATAAATGATTTTGTGGTTAAGAAAACAGCATAACAGCAACAAAAAAATTGAAAAAAAAAAAAACAAGAGGAAGAAGTGATTATCATTCAATTGTGTAAATTATCAGTTGGCTTGTTCTTATGATGTGTACAGTTCAGGTTTGATAATGATGAAACAATAAATTCTATATGTGCTTCTGCATATATATTTGATTGGCTCATGTGATGCATATAAACCTTCAGAGAGGTAAGCCAATTAAAAACTATATGATGACTCCGATTTTCATTTCGTTAGGAGGATCGATAGTGACTACACAAGCTGGGTAGCAAAGAACAGGTAAGAATGAAACCGACATAAGAATAGGAAAGGAAATCTTGGACCCTTTTCAGTGACAAGAGCAACAATGCTTGCAGGTATGTTTGTGAGCAAACAGGGAGTTAGAAGTTTAACATCAGTTAAAGGACTGTGTTCTTTTACTAATGTTTTTGGCCAAGGATGAGCAATGAAAACCAATCTAACGAAACACGATCCGCACATAGTTTTCACATGATCTGACCAAATCAGCTGTGCATTTTGTCTTGCTTTGCATCGATGAAGTAAATTGCGAATCGTGCTTTGCTTAATCTTCGAGTGCTTGAAAATGTAAGGCTAAAAGTTCTGATTCACAAGATCCTTCTCAGACAAGGCCATTACAAAGTAATCCGCTCGATCATCTCTCAGTGCACAGATGTAGGTGCTTGAACTCATGAAAGTAACATCCACGACAACGTGTATGAATGTCTGAGCATATGTCATTGAGGTAATATCATATTCATGAGTGAGATAGTTAACATTTCGCGATGATACGAACGGTAGGTGCGTTTACATTTAATGGTGAAGAAGACTGCGTAAAAGCAGCACACAAAAGAAAAGGAGAAGAAAGAAAACAGAAGTGATTACCCTCCTCTGCTCCAAGGATCTTGCATCCCATTGGAAAATATGATGTTGCTGTCAAATCTCTTAAGCATTTCCTCTATTCACCGCAAAGGAAAGAACATTATATTTTTTAGCCTTTTAAAGAAATGGCACTTTGGGAAAAAAGAAAAAAAAGAAAAAAGAAATGGCACTCTATGTTAAAAGAATGTATTATAGATAATAATTACCATGACCAAATGACTAAACTTTTTTACTCACTTTGCCACCAAATTCTGTTGTGATCCATTGTGGCCGAGGCGTGACTCCGTATGCAGTTATAGGAAAATGGAGTAAACATGCTCTCACTAGAGAAACTCATTGTCATGACCATCTCCGTCCAAAGCCTGTACAATTACTTGAAAGTGATGAGATCAATCGGCAGTCGGCACAGATCTTGCAATCAACTGCTGGTAAATTTTACTTTGATTGGTTTAATCTAATTCGGTTGCCATATCCTATAGATAATGGAAATAAGACGGTTGTTTGGTTTAATCTAATCCAGTTTTCTCTCTTCAAATCCACCGAAGTAATTCTGTATCAAGTCGAATGAAGGACACTCTAACCTGGCAGTTGCAACCATGCAGGCCATGAGCATCGGGTCCGTGGTCGATGTTGAAGCATTTTCTCAGTTCGTGAATAATTATAGTACAAACTTGCAGCTGCAAAAGCCTTGCTTAGCTCCGTTTATCGAGGGGGAAGTGCGTCGATAATCTGGCACATCTTCAATGAAACAACAGGAATGGAAAAAAAATTAGCAAGGACATCCGACATCAGAGGCTTCATCAGATTTTATTCGGTTAGAGAAGTGAATTTCGATCGTACCTCCTTCACCGGATAAATTCAAGAATAGGGTACAAGTTCACTTGGGTGGTGGCTTGCACCACAACAGGAAAATAAATTCAAGAATAGTATATCTAAGAGTCATTCTTCCCAAATGGTATTGACTCTCCCCAGTATCTATGCTGAAAAAACACAACTTGAACAAGCCCATCAGCCAACTGTCCCAAAAACAAAAGACAGAAGAAGAAAAATCTGGTCTAAATAGCTCATTGACAGTCGCTTCCTGTGAAATCATTTTCTCACATTCTAAAGCTTCTCTCGAGAAACCCAAATGCAAATTTAATCTTTTCAAGAGCACTAATATATCCTCTTGCTTTCGGCTTCCTGATGTCACAAAAAGGTGCAATGCTTATCTTTTTTTCCCCAGCTTAGAAGACTCTTGAGAAAATTGCTTCGACGGAGACCAGGAGAGCTCGGAACTCGGGTGCAATGACCAATAAAAATCCAGTGTCAACAGCGGACCACTCAATGTTGCCTTCATTCCCTGTGTAAACAAAGATTGGAGCTCCATGGTGCCAAAGCTGACTGTTGATGAGATGCTTTTGGTAGAATATTTTGTAGCTCTTGAGGTTTGTGCGTGAAGAAGTCGAGAATCTGTGGGGAAAACTGGGTTTTGAATGGGAATTTCGTCTTAGGGGTCTCATTTTGTTTCAGTGAAGAAGATTGACAGGTTGCTCTGGGGAAGAAAACTGGTGGTGATTGTGAATCTGGTGTTGCAGGTGGAGTGTAGAGCAGGAGAGAGACAAGAGAGAGGAGCATCATCATCATCATCATCATCATCATCATCTTGTTTATCTATGGTATCTTGGGTTGCTACTCTAAGATTCCTTGATTTTATTTATATGTGAATGTACAAGCCAGCCGTTTTTTTCATTTCCACTTAGCCAAAAGGATTGGCAATCTCTTGCAAAAGGTAGTCACAATTTACCTTTTACAAATCATGACATGCTGTTACTGTAGTATGACAATCAATCCATCAATTACTTTTTTTTTCTTCAGGATAGTAAATGAGAAAATTGAGAGTTTAAATTCACCTGAAAGTATTCTAAATATTCTAATTCTTACCATAATCTTATCTCTATTTCATTTAATGAAGTAGGAGAACCTGCTTTAATCCCCATGAAAATAGTATAGTTCTTATGCTTTCTTTATTTTTAATGAAAAAGGGATCCTCGGTAAAGAAGGAAATGATATTTTAATTTCTTGAGACTCCAGTCCCCTGGAAAAGGGCCTCATGAGCAAACTTAGACATGATCTATAGCTAATAATCACACCGAATACTTGGATTTTACCCAACTCACATATGCAAGGTTAAATAATTTAGCTCGATGCAGCTCGATTTTTCAAGCTCGAGTTAAGCTCGACCTAATTAAGTTTCGATGAATCCCGCTTCGAATTCGACTTGTCTCGATTAATTAGTATATTCTAGTTTAATATCGAGTTGGACTTGAACTAAAACTTGAGCTCAAACTCTACCTTTGCAAGAATAGTAAGAAGGAGATATGCATCCACAACTGAAAAAAAAAAAAAAATGGTCATGCCACTCAAACTCGAAATAGAAAAAAAGCTGAGCCCAGTGCAAATGAGCTCGAATAATTCATGGGATAGCTAAAATTCACAAGTTTGACATTCCTAAGAAAAAATCAAATGGATTTGCAGAAAGGAAAATCGTTACAAAAAGATGAAATTGCAGCAGCCAGCAATAAGGTAATAAGCCAAAATCTGGAAAGCGTTGTCTAAAATACAGCATAGTCCCATTCACCCAAGTTAAAATCAAGAAGTACAAAACATCTAGAAAAATGTCGAAATGTCGCGAGAGAACTCAAATGCATGTCGAGTCGGTCATCTCTTCTTTTTCCGAAACCATTCGTTGACGAAGCAAGATGAATCGATGCACGCGATCTACGGTCCGTATCGTCTGCGACTCGAAACTCTCTTTCAACAACAAGATGATGAAGTCCTTTCAAGGCTTGGACTACTATTATTCCCACTCTTGTCCATTTGTTTCTCGTCGTCAATCGCAAGTGCAATCTGTCTATTCACATCGGAGCCCCCAGGTTTTCTGCAAAACCTCGTCCTGGAGACCATTCCTGTTTCCTTAGCCTCGAAGAGTTTTCCCATGAAGTTGACACACGAGACGTGACCCCCGTTTCTTCGTTCCCAAGTTTCCTAGTTCCTCAAATTCAAACTGGAATTTGCTGCTCCCACTGAAAATTAATGAAACGCTTGTCCCCAAAATGTGAAATCGATAGGTATAGAGTGGGTTTGATTCAGTTTTGAGAATGCAAAAATCTCAATACCAGCCAAATGCCGGACCCTTCAGTATTTTCAAGATTAAAATTTGGCCAAAAGCTGCTTACTAAACACCCCAATATTTTTTAAAAAGTTTTGAAGACTGAAAGCTCCTTAAGACATATCTTATAATAAAGAGAAAAATCTATTATTCCTAAAGATATGAAGCTAAATCCAAAATCAGTGATTTCTTTACCGATTAATTCCTAAAAGAAAATCATGCCAATAAATATGAAAAATTGACGGATTACATGGTGCACGACCTCCTATCACGTTATTCTTATCCTCCAAAAAAAGCTATGACGAAAAAAAAATCCCAAATGGAAACACCATGGTGGCATAGGCTGGACTTACTATTACGTTATTCTTATCCTCCCGGAATACTATGGCAAAATTACTCCAAGAAAATAAAAGAAATTCCCAAAAGGAAAACACCCTAGAACCTTATGGATACACCTGGCATTTTCAACTGCGGCACCCCACACATGTAAGGCCCTCGATCGTCCACGTCACACACGAAAAATCCCCATTCCCAATTTTTCCATTTCGTACTTTTTCTTATAAAGGAACCGCAGCAGAGAAGGAAAACCCAAAAAGAGAAGCAGGAAAACCGAAAAGAGAAAAAAAAATCCGACCTTTTCCCATAAAATCCCGAGACGATCCCTCCTTCCTCTCGCTGCCTCGAAACCCAAGAGCAAGGAAAGAGAAAAGATGGCAGAGAAAGAGATGGAGGTGGTGAAGGGACTCGATCTGCAGAGATACATGGGTCGCTGGTACGAGATCGCCTCCTTCCCCTCGAGGTTTCAGCCCAAGAACGGCGTGGACACGAGGGCCACGTACACTCTGCTGGAGGATGGGATTGTGCGTGTCTTGAACGAGACCTGGACCGATGGCAAGAGGGGCCACATCGAGGGAACCGCCTACAAGGTCGACCCCAGCAGCGATGAGGCCAAACTCAAAGTGAAGTTCTATGTTCCTCCGTTCTTGCCCATCATCCCTGTGGTTGGGGACTACTGGGTCATGTGCCTTGGTGCTGATTATCAGTATGCTCTCATTGGTCAGCCCAGCAGGAAGTATCTCTGGGTATGCAACTATAGTTAAATTAGTTTTTGTTTTGTGAGTGATGATGGTTCGTGGGTCGGTTTGTGTTAATTGTGAGTTGGGTTCTGATTCTTGTTTCTTCTTCTTTTTTTGCGGCATTTTTGTTGGTTAATTGGTGGGGATCTTTGGTTTTGCAGATACTGAGCAGACAGAATCGTATGGATGAAGAGCTTTACAATCAGCTGATTCAGAAAGCTCAAGAAGAAGGGTACGATGTGAGCAAGCTCCACAAGACTCCACATAGCGACACTCCACCAGAAGAAGAAGGACCCAAGGACACCAAGGGCATCTGGTGGATCAAGTCCATTCTAGGAAAATAGGGGGAACTCAACTTTATAGAAGCAGCTTGATGAAGATGATGCAGTAGGCTTCATGGGCTCTCCCGAGTTAATTATGAGTTTCAAAATAAGCAGGCACATGATGTCCCTTTGTTTTAAGTCTGATCCACAGCTGTAGTCATGAGTACCATGTGTTCATTTTGTTTGATGTGTATATTTTGCTTCTGCTATGTGGGTGTTTATATTGCATCAGTGATGAGAAATTGGTAGTGACTAGGAGCTGTTCAATTTTGGGAAATTGGATTCCTTTGTGTTTTGTCTGAGTGTGGGGCACTGGGCAAGTTTTCCTGCCAGTGACTCTGTTTGATTGTAGCTGAAAGAGGAAGATGCTTGAGCTGTCCACCTAACCTTATCTTTGTCGTGGTGGGTCACTTTTCTGTAAATGGGTCGTGCAAATATCCTTGTGGGGACTCGTGTGCTCTGCAGAGAAATCATGAAATGGGAAAATCACAAAAAAAAGAGACCAAGAATTCAGTGGGAATTAAGCTGGAACGAAAGCTCAGGTTCAGAAACAAGTACAAGAGCCTAAAGTCCACAACATCTGTATTCTGTCTCACATTCCTTGAGGGTGCGACATAAGAATTTCAGACAGTGAAAATCCACACAGGTTTCAACCATAGAAGCAATTGATAAATGAAAGACATGGACATTTTAAGAATCAATATTCCTTCACAAAGTATTTGTGTTGTTACAAGATAACCATGGCAAAATTACTTAAAAAAGATAAGGGTTAATATCACGAAAAATTTCAAACTTATATATCTGTGATAAATTTATTTCAAATTAGTATATCTATAACAAATTTACCTTCTGTTAGTTTCCGTCAAATTTTACTGTCAAATTGCTGAGTTTGATGACACGTAATAATTAATAGGACGTTTATCACAAGTGTATTAGTTTGAGATTTTTTATGATATTAACTCAATTTAACATAAACTAATAGATGATAAATTTGTTACAAGTATATCAATTTGTGGTAAATTTGTCACAAATGTACCAGTTTAAAATTTTTCGTGATTAAAAAAAATTAATTTAGAGGTAAATTTGTCGAGTGTATCAATTTATGATTTTTTGTGATATTAACCAAAAAGAGAAAAAACTTTCATACAGGAAACACCCCAGAACCTTCTTGATACATCTGGAACTTTCGACCTCACTACCCCCCACACACGCAAGGTCTCGAATCATTCACGTCACACCTTCCAAAATTTCTCATTCCCTATTTTTCGATTTTATACCTAAGATGGAAAGTGAAGAAGAGAAATGAAAAACCAGAAAGAGAAGGAAAAATCCTGCCTTTTCCCATAAAACCCCGAGACAATCCCTTCTTGTTCTCACTGCCTCGAAACCCAAGAACAAGTAAAAGAGAAAGATGGAGAAGAAAGAGGTGGAGGTTGTGAAGGGACTCGATCTGCAGAGATACGCGGGGCGATGGTACGAGATCGCCTCCTTCCCCACGAGGTTTCAGCGCAAGAACGGCGTGGACACGAGGGCCACGTACACCCTGAAGGAGGACGGGACCGTGGGCGTGTTGAACGAGTCCTGGACCGATGGCAAGAGGGGCTACATTGAGGGAACCGCCTACAAGGCCGACCCCAGCAGCGATGAGGCCAAACTCAAAGTGAAGTTCTATGTGCCTCCGTTCTTGCCCGTCGTCCCCGTGGTTGGGGACTACTGGGTCCTGTCCCTCGATGCTGATTATCAGTATGCTCTCGTTGGTCAGCCCAGTAGGAAGAAGCTCTGGGTATGCAACTCTCTTGTCAGGTTTCCTTTTTTTCATTCCTTCGCTTTTGTTGGCTAATTGGTGGGATTTTCGTTTTGCAGATGCTGAGCAGACACAGTCATGTGGATGAAGAAATCTATAAACAGCTGGTTCAGAAGGCTGAAGACGAAGGGTATGATGCGAGCAACCTCCGCAAGACTCCACAGAGCGACACTCCGCCGGAATAAGAAGGATCCAAGGGGCACCAATGGCATTCGAGGGATCAAGGGAAACTTTATTATATAGCAGCTTGATGGAGATGTTGAAGTAGCATGGGGTTATGGGATTTTGAGTAAATAAGACTTTTAGAATAAACAGCAGACGATCCAACTTGGTTCTATACATTTAATATATTTTTCTTCTGCTATGTGGGTATATTTTGACAGTGAATGAGAGATTGTCAGTGACTCAGAGCTGTCCAATTATGAGATCCTCTTCTTGAATTCCTTTCTGCTTGATTGAGACTCTGCTAGTGGATGTTTGATTGATTGAAGCTGAGAGTGAAATATGCTCTCGAACTGTCCACCAAACCTTATCTTGTCATGCGGGTCAATCTTCCTAGTAGCATTCGACCAAAAAAAAAAATTCTTCCCAGTAGCAGGTCATGCAAATATCATTGTGGGGTCTGTTTACCATGTGTATCTTGCAGAGAAATCATGAAATTGGAATCACAAACAAGAGACCATGGTTTCGTGGCGAAGAAGATTTCTTCTAGAACTCGGGTTCAGAAACATGTACGAGGTTCTCCATGAAGGGAATGAAGAAGAAACATGCCGACGTTCATGCCCTTCATGTTGCGTTTAACTGTTATTACTGAAGGTCGGTTGGAAAGTGAAAGAGCAGCCATTGACCACCAACCCAAGCAGATTCAATTTCTGAAGGTCACCAACTAAGAGATGAGATAGATTTTGCATGCAGCAGCTCCGGCAAGGGATGTGATTGAATAAGAGTTGATTAGCAGCAATTTCTTGCCTTGGTAATGAAGATCTTCCGATATAGTGAGAAACGACTCTAGCTATTTATCATTCTTGCATTTTCGCTATTCAGTAATTTAGAAACAATTAAGTTATTTGAGGTGAACATAAAAACAATAGAATAGAGAACCTCTCGACTCTGGAACAACCATAGATAATAAGACTATATGTTCAATAACATTTGCTACTGCTCGCATTACTCGAGAGCGCGACAGAATCTTAGAGAGCGGAAATCCACACATAATTTCAACCATGCAAACAATTGATAAATGATATATGGACATTTTAACAATCCCTACTCTTTCATCCATCATGAACAAGGTATTTTCATCGTTACAAGATAGAATGACGACGCCTCACAAACCTTACAGGATGGTACAACACTGGTTGGTTTTCTTCGCCTGCTTGTAAAACATCTGTTTCAACCACCAAAGATTCCAATATCAGCAATAAATCGATTCCGTCCAGAGAAGGGAATAGGAAGACACTACACCAATGTCACCCTTAAATGTAAATGCTAGTGTATAGTCAAGATACACACGATCAACTTCTTATCTAAATAAGTCCAACCTGCATGATGACTTGAGATACATCAAATAAAATTTGTAGATGATTCTATGCAAAAAGCTGAATCTTTATGCTGTGAATAAAATGAAGGACCAGATCATAAACATAAAGCCATTCCAAAGAAAAGAAGACAGAATAGCAATGCTATTGCCCGCCTCATCTACTTTTGTGCGGATAACATTTTTGGCCCACAATCTAATAGTTCAGCCAGGTAGGACAGTCACAGATTAAGAGAATAATACCCATAACAAGAACAAAGGCTGTGTTGTAGCCATCTAGGCAATTTTATTCGTAGGGACCTAAGCATAATGTCAGGTAGTAACAATCCTAACTAACAAGGCATGCCTCATAGGTACCTGTGATGCTGCACTGAGATCTGAACTCTTTTCAACAAGACTATCCAGCTTCTCGCCACGGGCAAGCACGCTATCAATAGTTTTGTGCTGTGTCAAAGAACTAAAGTGAGAAGGGAGACAACCAATAGTCATCAAGTTGTTATTCTCAATTAATTTTTGGAAAGTTCCCTAAGCAATAGCTAATGTCATGAACAAGGAGTAAATAACTATTCAGGATAGTATAGCCTTGAAAAATAAAAGTGTGCACTGGTCAGTGAAGGTAACTTGAAAAATGAAGCTGGCCTCCGACCAACAACTAGACAAGTGAGCACATTACATATATACAAATATACAAGTAACTAAGACTCTCACTTCATCCCCCTTTAACAAAAGATGCAAAAATACAAGTGTGGC
>BCNH02000003.1:1626070-1645080 GCA_001662345.2 Metrosideros polymorpha var. glaberrima | reverse complement strand
ACTTTGAGAGTAGAACTGAACCTATTTGCAAAAAATTAAGAAAATACAACCAATTGAGTCACGTGTTTGGAATTTTTTTTTTTTTATCGGAATAAACTTCATTCATTACCAAATCAAAGGTAGATAACAAAAGTTTTCGAAATCAAGATATAAAATCAACCAAAAGGGATGGGAAGGTTTGGAAATCCAAGAAGGCGGTAGGGAGCCCGTTCTGTTGGCCCAATTACAAAATGTTAGTGTAATTTCTTAACCCAGAGAATCTAATCAAACATGTTCAGGAAATTGGAGCGGAGTTAAATCAATGATATTAAGATTTCCAACGTGGGGTATTGAGGTATAGTGTGCATCCATGAAGATATCGAATTCAATAGTTAGATGAAACTTGTTGCAATGTATTTAGTATGCCCACACGCAATAATAAAATGTACTGGGACTTTTGCAAACACGTGTGGCGGAATTATATAATCATTTTCAATTGGTTATGGATCTTGTCTGTGAGTGTCCTCATAACATTAGTTAAAGTGCAATTGATGTACTTTTTTGGCCAAATTGTGATTGATGTACTTTGAAAAATATAGGGATAACAACATAAATGGTTCATGAACTTTGGCTCAACGTTTAATGTGACCCATAAACTTTCAATTTGACATAAATTGTCCTTCAACTTTAACTCAATGTTCAATGTGGTCCATGAACTTTCAATTTGACACAAATGGTCCATGAACTTTTAGTAAATGTTCAAACTAGTCCATAAACTATATAAAAATATTCAATGTTATCCCTAAACTCAAATTAATGGAAGGACTATATTGAACATTTTCATATAATCTAGGAACTAGTTTGAACATGTACCAAAAGTTTAGAAACCATTTGTGTCAAATTGAAAGTTCAGGGATCACATTAAATATTGAGCTAAAATTCAAGGACCATTTGTGTCAAATTGAAAGTTCAGAAACCACATTGCATATTAAGCCAAAGTTCATAGACCATTTATGTCATTTTTCCAAAAATATAATGATGTTGTTTTACATGTTGATTTCATCAAAGTTTTGAGTCCGTGGCAATTGATTCATCATCTATGTCTTACTATAACTAAGAGAAACTTTTTTGGTAACTTCAAATGTGTGCTAGACAAGATCGCTCTAGTTACGCACCGGGCAAATGGATAATTTTTGTATTCGTAAGATAGATACTTACCAGCATCATCAATTTTACCGGTCCATGTTTTATTTATTTTTCCATCCTATGAAAATCACGGTAGGAATACTTCGATAAATGAAAAGGAGAAAAATCTTGTTCCCTCATTATATTGGAAAAAGGCATAGAAAGACACTTTAACACGTTGCCGTTTCTTGTTTCCTGCAATAGCAACACGAAGGCAGCTAACCTTGACGAGACCTCACGACAAAACATTCTTAATGTTTGAAAAACCGTTGAGCCGTTAGAGGTTTGAGCTGTCGGAAGCCAATGCTCCCGCGTAATTTGTACACCGGTCAAAGAGAAGAGAGGAGGGAGAAGGTCCTCATGGAAACTGGTGTTCCGTTAAGAGTAAATAAATCCTGACCAGCTATTAATGCGAGATTTGTGTTGGGGGGTTATTGAGGAAAAACCTCTTTTTGGAGTAAATTCTAGTCCCCCTCCCTCTCTCTCTCTATCTCTATCTCTATCTCTATCTCTCTCTCTCTCTCTCTCTCTCTTTTGCTTCCATTACATTCCCTTGATAGTTTCTTTGATCTTCTTTTTTTCCCTTTTTTTCTTGTTTTCCTTCTGAAACTTGAGAGGGAATGTTTGCTTTCTCCATCTGAACGTTTTAAACAATGCAGTAAGTTACCTTTCCTGTTTTGTTTTTGTACTTCTCATTGGGTGTTTGCTGCTTCTGTTTCCATGGGGTTGATGTCATGCAACATCTGCCCATGTTATCAAAGGGTTTGCGCCGTCGAAGTTGGCAATGTCTGATAGTAATGAGAACTCTTAGGAAGGGAAGAAAACCGTGATGATTCCCGCATTTCATAATCGAATTGCAGCAAATCGATCTCCGTTTCTCTTGTTTTGGATTTATTGTTAATTGCAGCGGTCATTTGGTGAAATGCGCACGTTCTCTTGACATGTGACAGGTTTGGAGAGATGTTTAGGTGTTTGCTTTTCTTTTCCTTGCTTATCCATTCGAGCTTTGCCCAGAAGTCTTCAGAGGGTTCAGGGACTTCACCTTCAAAGAAATGGCTGACCCTTAATGGTATTCTGACTAACTCTCTGTCTCTGTCTCTGTCTCTCTCTCTCTCTCTCTCTGCTTATTGCATTCGTGCTTGGACCTAAAAAGTTCATTTGGAGGATGAAAAACAATTACCCTAAGAATAACAGAGATTTTGCAGTTTAAGTGGGTAAGATCATGGAGATTTGAGAAAGACAAAATGGGAATTTGTAGTCCAGCTTAGTTCCACAAATTGCTTGCATCATATCCTGCACTTCCTATGTGGATGTCCTTAATGAGCGTAGTAACAGCAACTATGTGTGCCTTATCCGCAGGCGACGAGCCTCTTGTTATAGCTCGTGGCGGGTTCTCTGGGATCTTTCCCGATTCGAGCGAGTTTGCCGTGGACATGGCAACAACCTCAAGCATGGGCGATGTGGCCTTGTTCTGCGATCTGCAGCTCACAAAGGATGGTCTAGGCGTGTGCCAACCCGACGTCAGGCTCGACAACACCACCGACATAGCAATGGTGTTCCCAAAAGGAGAGAAGACCTACAGTGTGAATGGACAAGATTTGACGGGCTGGTTCGCTGTGGATTACACGTCCGACGAGCTATTCAACAATGTCACATGTAGGTCTGAGTCTTCATTTAGTATTTGATGTGATATGGTAAGGACAAGAGTTACCAATAGAGGACAATGAATTAACGATAGAAAAGAAGACAACATGAGTATCACAACTCACCAGGATCACCAGCCCACCTGTTTTACCTATGCCTTTCAATGTGCCTGCCTGTTTAACACTATCAGTGAAAGCAGAGTCAACTTGACATAAGAAATATACGTTGGCACTTCGCTCATGTAGATTTAATATCTTCTCTGGTTGTTCCATTGTCTTAATCTATCATTCAGGTTCTGATATAAGTTACCCGTCAGATGAAACCATGCGAATGGCCTAAAGCACGTGGTTTTCTGGCATATCATTCAGTCAATATAGTCACAAATTGCCAGACCAAATAAATGTATTCACAAAATTGTGAACTCCAGTTAACAAAGATAGAAGCTATACCATATGCATTGAAAATATTACATTACAGAGTTCAAAGGGGTCAAGAGGGACTGCTAAAAGGCTGTTCGAGAAATTATTTGTGCTATAAAAAAATCTAATTTTTCTGTTTTTCCATTGTATTGTTCTTCTTTCCTTCTCTGCAGTGGTTCAGAATGTTCTGTCCAGGCCAAGTTTGTTTGATGGGGCACTGTCGATTCAATCTGTCGACGATATAGTTGGACGCAAAAGTGTTCAGCTACTTTGGCTAAATATCCAGGTCTCTCTCTCTCTGTCTCTGAGGAAGCTGCTTCTTTTCACATTTTCTTGTTGACGGACGTGGTGTTATATCCATTCCTTGCTACAGTATGATGGATTCTACAATGAACACAAACACAGTCCAGCATCCTATGTGCAGAAAGTCGTGAGGTACTATCCTCTTGATTACCTATCATCTCCAGAGATCGGTTTCTTGAAGGCTATGCAAGGAAAAGTCAATAAAGCAAGGACGAAGCTCATATTCCGATTTCTGGCTGCGGATGCAGTTGAACCATCCACCAATCAAACATACAGTTCAATACTGAAAGACCTTGAGTCGATCAAGTCGTTCGCATCTGGAATACTTGTTCCAAAGGAGTACATATTCCCAGTTGGTACAGACAACTATCTGGAAGCCCCCACCACTCTTGTGGCTGATGCTCATAAACAGGGCCTTGAAGTATACGCTTCTGGTTTTGCAAATGACTATCCAGCAAGTTTCAACTACAGCTATGACCCAACATCGGAATACCTGCAGTTCATCGATAACTCTGAGTTTTCTGTTGACGGGGTGCTTACAGATTTCCCTCCAACAGCTTCAGAAACCATCGGTAATGGAAAAATAACTGTCAAGTTTGTATTGTCACTTGCCATAAAACTGTAGGTTTCGTAAATGCATTAATTCTGCGAGCAATAAACCTGGTAGAAATGTCCTCTGAAACTCAAAGTTGCGGTATTCTTGCAGAGTGTTTTACGCAGAACAACAATAGTAGCAAGCCCATCAAAGGTAACACGTTAATCTGAATCATTCTGACATATCATCATTCAATCAACTTCTATTTACCTAAATGTCCCTGTACAGGGAAAGCTTTAATCATATCTCACAATGGAGCAAGCGGAAATTATCCGGGATGCACTGATCTAGCATACCAGCAAGCAATAGATGATGGTGCTGACATCATCGATTGCTCGGTGCAAATGTCGAAAGATGGAGTAGCCTTCTGTTTGGATTCTGCAGACCTGTCAGGAGATACCACTGCAATGCCCACCTTCATGTCTCGATCGACTGATATCCCCGAGATCCAACAGAACAGCGGAATCTTTTCCTTTGATCTTACATGGAGCGAAATCCAGAGTTTGAAGCGTAATGTTGCCCCATGATCTTATCCATGTATATTGATTTTGCCCGCAGGTTAATGTCTGATGAAATTGCTCACCAAGATGCTTCCTTGTTTCAGCTCAACTTGTCAGCCCTTTTGGTAGTGATGCCGGCTTCCAGAGAGATCCAGCAAATAAGAACAAAGGCAAATTTGTCACTCTTTCAGAATTTCTGGAGCTTGCAAAGTCAAAGGCAGTATCGGGGGTTCTGATAAACATAGAGGTAAAAAATGCTTTAGTTTCTACCTTAGTTTGATTCGGAGCCCTTTTCACAAGCATGAACAAGTTTTCTCATCCCGTATCAGAATGCTGCTTACCTAGCATCCAACAAGGGTCTTGGCATAGTAGACGCTGTTTCCAAAGCCTTAAGCAATGCCACATTTGACAAACAATCCACACAACAAGTCTTGATCCAATCCGATGACAGCTCCGTATTATCACAGTTCAAGAATGTCTCGACCTACAAAAGAGTGTTGACAATTGAAGAGAAAATAAGCGATGCACCAAAGCAGCCAGTAGAACAGATAAAAAAGTACGCTGATGCAGTCACAATCACAAGGCCCTCCATCATGCCAGTTTCAAACAGCTTCCTTTTGGGCAACACAAGTGTTCTTGACGAAATGCATGCAGCAAATATCTCGGTATATGTCTCTGTCTTGAGGAACGAGTACATCTCACTCGCATTCGATTATTTTGCGGATCCTATTCTGGAGTTGGCTACTTATGTAGCAGGATTTGGAGTTGATGGGGTCATCACTGAATACCCGGCAACAGCCAACAAATACATGAGTAAGCACTGCATGAGTAAAATTCCTTTATTGGTCCAGTCAAGCACACCATATAATTAGAGTGTACATGTCTATGCACAAGCGCAACAGTGCACAGTTACACAAAAAAAGTGGGTGATTTAACATTAAGAATTCTTTTGGGTCTTTGACAGTTAGACCGGCCTGATTGCACTCCATTCTTGAAACAATATATAGTCCCTAAACCACTGGCAAGAGGAAAACAAGAATGACTGCTCACTGTTCCATCTGTCATTGCAGGAAGTCCGTGTTTTGATTTGAATGCCAAGCAAGCCATCTTACCAGTTCAGCCTGGTTCTCTTATTGGCATTATCCAAGGAGCTGAGCCACCGGCAGAAGCTCCTGCTCCAACCCTCGAAGTCTCAGACATCGTAGACCCACCTCTACCTCCTGTAGCCACCAATCTATCCGCGAACTCACCACCTGCCCCTGCACCTGTTGCCAAGCCCTCCAGCGCACTGAAAGAAGTTGCTAATTTGGCTCTCTCTCTAGCGGCTATTGGAGCACTCGGTTTATTATTTTAGGGACATTGACACAAGGAGCTGTCCAATGGATCTGCAAGGTCATCTTTCCTCTCTCATGTTTCACTTAGCTTACTCCCTTTCTCTTGATTCATTTCAGTTTGTAATATAGTAAAGAAATCTGTCATTGACTATTTTCAGAAGTGAGTTATGTTAAGTGGTGTATTATGACCATTTTGGATCCACGAGTCCTCAATGACAGTCTAATTGGTGGCGATTTTGAACTCACCCACCCAAAAAAAAAAAAAATTGTAAATGGAAGTCTTTTGGTTGTGATGATTCCAAGTTCGAGATAAATGTTGACTAGTAAAGAGAAACGTCAATAGAATCCTCAACAGTTTTTCCACTTACTTTCCGGCATTAAAAACTTTAGATTGTTGAACAAGTATTCGTTAAAGCAAAGACATCTGATCAGCTTCCTCTTCAAAACCAAGCAAACAATGGAAGAGCAACAGAGGGGGGGCAAAATTATCAGCAAACAGAACAAATGAAAATCCCTGCTTTTCACAGACAGAAATGCGAAAAGAGAAAAGAAGAGGCTAGATCATGAAATGTGACAAACTGACAAGGCAAAGGACTTAAGCATGAAAAGAGCAAGATGAACACTGCTTGATACTGAAACGGAACAATCTTTGGAAAGCTAAAAACCCCAAAAACATAGTCACCCACTATCTCCAAATCTCACCATCATCCACCACTGCATCGTCTAGAGAGAGAGAGAGAGAGAGAGAGAGAGAGACTCAGAACATTACTCGAATGGTTCTGAATCATTCATGTGAAGCAAGACAATGAGAAAATCACCACTCTAATACCAATCTCTGTGGCTGCGAAACAGCGGTTGCTCGTGAAAGGCCCAAGGATGGGAACATTCAAAAACCCTCCGACCGCAGTCGCCACGCCAAGAAAATTGGTGGGTGCTTCCTCAAATGCCTCGTCTTTCTCACATTTTTCCCGAATGCATCATCACAGCCTCTCTCGCATGCAGTATAGACCATGCAATAACCTTTCCAGTACATGGGGTATAAATCTTGTTCAACCAGATCATCATCATCACCACCACCATCGTCGCCGTCGCCGTCGGCTCAGCAATAATAATAATAATAATAATAACAACGACGACGACGACGACGACGAGAGGGAGGTCTCATCAGAGACGCAACTCTCGCAAGAATCTGCGCAGGTCTTTGTCCGAAAGTCTGCATTTATATTCTGTCTGACTCGATTCTTCCAACAGCCGAAATAGCAATTAAGTAATTTGATGAAGAAAAAAAAAACGGTCTTTAATGAAAAATATTCAGCTTCGCATTTTATTCTAGAATGGCCAATGCAAGAAAACCATCTATAACATATATTTTCCCTCTTTTTGGAAAAAAAAAAAAAAAGAGGCTTTATTAATACATATACTTTTAATTTACTTAATCTAGCAACTCGTGCATTTTCGCTTTTTTTTTTTTTTAATTGAAGTCCTCATGGAAATCCTAATTTCTAACATTAGTAAGTGTGTAAATAACTTCTCGCACCGGGAATAAACCTAATAAAAGTCTTTAGTCCAAGTACATGTAACTTTCAGAATATGTGAATTGTTGGTGGGTAGATGGTGTGTAACTTGTTTACAATTTCTTAAAACTGAAAACATTCTAATTTTAACGGGAGAGAAAATCAAAAATATTTATTGCTTATGAAAATCTCAAGTAAACTCCAAAAATTCAACAATAGATGTTTAAAAACACTAAAGTTAAAGGAATTGGAACTTGTCAAGAGATCAAACTTGCGAAAATGCAAGCTGCTAAACTCATACTACAAGCTTTGCAAGATGTCATTACAGGGAAAGCTAGACTTGTCTCTGTAATAATTAGCTTCAAGCTTAAAAATTTAAAATTACTGGATACAACAATGAATAAAGAAAGATCATGACTTTATTCGATCCGCAATGTGCTCTCTAATTTACAATTGCAGAAAAACCTCAATGAAGTACTCAGTTATGCAAGAACCAGATACATCGTCAACTCTGCTATCAAAAAATGGCTGAGAGGCTCCCAGGACAAGCCAAACCGACCTCACAAGAATTGCTCGATGGGCGCGGCGGGGGCCGACAAATGAAGACGATAAGCATCTCGAAAAGATTTGCGTGATGGCTCATTTTCAAGAAATCTGTCCAATCAATGAAACTTGCACTTTCCGGCTACTTGTGAACTCACATGGCCTCCTTTCCAGGGTGCCGGAGCACAGTTTTGTAGACAGCTTCACCGGACGAGTTAACGAAATAAGTCACCTGCCAATGGCTAAGTGCATAAGTCGGCATTTTCACATGGAAGTCACGAAGTTTGATGGGGTAATCAATCATATGGAAAATTCCATGATGTTCCATCACCAAAATCCCCATTAAAATAGTCTATTTTTACGAGCCGAACTGGTGAAAATGTTGACGCATTCCAGCATTCTGCACTAACTCAAAGACATGATTCATAAGACTGGATTAGAGAGAAGATTTAAGATTGCTCACTATTTCAAGAGCAGTGACTCTGTGAAGAAGGAACCCATCGGCAAGTTCTCTGGAGAAGCATAAAAAATTACAAAGACAGAATTCATACCAAATTATAGGTGGGACAATGACAGTTAAGAAATTCAGAACAGAGATAAAAGGAGAAACCTGCAAAAGACTGATGATGTTCCATGAGAGGAAGCAGAGTTAGATTTTTTATATAATTGGCCAGGGCCACCAACGTAGGTAACACCACCTTGGTGAACACGATGCATGCCAGCCCTTCCACTTAAGTATGCATTCTGGGAAGACATGTCTGATTCAACTTCTTTACTCAAGAAGGATTCACATGTGATTCATAGTTCATTCACGAGGAGGCAAGAAAAACAAGAGAAATTACCACTCCATAAGTGGAAAATACACTACTCAAAGGGTCAAGATCTGCCTTTGCTTCTAATAGATCCTTACTTTCTTGGCAGGAAATCAGAGGAAGGAATCCTGCGATTATGCGCCTGAGTTCACAGAGAGCAAAAAGTCACCTGGTTATAAGGGAAATACTTTCATTCTCACACAAGCCAAAACTGATGGATAGATGAGGTAGGTCCCCACAATTTATCAGGTGACACAAACACAAGAACTCACAAACAATTTACAGCTGAGGTATCCCAAGGCTACAGTACTCAGAAAAGCTCAAAGAAGTCATAATTTGTTAGACAAAGGAATTTACATGAATTCTTGAAACATAAATATTGTGACTTGGTGCAATGCCAACAGTTACGCTTACCCAAAGGAAAATAAAGGACACCAAAAGTTGAATTCTTCAAACTTACCATCCACCAGTTGTTTCCTCTAGGATCCTCATGAGCCATTTAAGTTGCTCCTCTCCAAGCCCCTCTGATGATCCCATCATCACAGAACCCTGGAGATTCAGAGATATAAGGTTCACTTCAAACGGTTGCCATTTGTGCTCCAGTTACATCACCACTTGAGCAAAAACAGGTGGAAGTACATGAAAATAGGCAATTTGGCATACAATACGATGCCCTAGAGTGGGCATATATCTAGGTCGATGGGAGAAGTACGAGTTTGGTATTGATGCATACATTGCTCCATCAGATAATGATTCCCAGGTAGGAAAGCAAAGATGGAAGGTCAAACAGAGTCAAAAGAACCCTCCATGAGTGGGAGCATGGTTTCCATGGAGGTATACCAATTAAAGATTCGTCCTCCTTATTTTGACTTCAAAGATCTAGGTTAGTGTCAGGTGACAGAGAATGGGTTCTACCAATCCAGAAATTCAAAACAAGATGCCTTTGCTCATTGGCCAGTAGACCTATTTTCAAGATTACTAGTTTTCCCAGCCTGCTCTCTCAATTACCATAGTTTCTGTAATAATCCTTTATCAGTTCACATTATGGAAAACCAAAGCCCCCGTATCTACGACATGTAATTTTTTTCCTCTGAAAACCACCATACCAAACACCAGACATGCAACCATATTCGAGAGTAAAAGAGGTTTTCTACCTTACACAGTAAACGCATGCTCAGCCACAATACAGATAACAAGCTTATAGACGTATTTTTCTTTAAAAGAATTAAGATAAGAAAAGGCATGCATTTAGCCATAGAGAAAAATGAATCACTGGACAGATATTAAGAGGTGTCTTTTGACGTATGACAACATACCTTAAAAAGACCAGTATCTAGACCAATTAAGTCTAAGGTTTTCCCATGAGGAATTTTCATCTGCTCTCTGAAATAACTTCTTCCTCCTTTTGAAGCTTTAGTGGTGTACCTACAGTGTCACTATTCTGGATTACCTAACAATTTGGCTGAATAAAAAACAATCAAGACCCAAATATAGTATCAGGATCTAAAATGTCAAAGAAAAATTATACATATTCAATCCCAAAGACAGCAAATAGGAAGAAAATGGTATACCATGGAATTTTCAGCGATTGGTACTTTTGTGTACCCTGCCAAAAGAGAATGTTAAATTTCCATTGATGGTTGCGGAATCTTCCTCCCAACAAACATAAAATCAATCTGGAGAAACTAAAAGTATTTGTGCCGCGAGTAATACTTCAAAGTTCAACTGAAGCAAAGCATAACTGTTCCACTGCTATCTTTCTTCTAAAGGACAAAAACTTAAAGCTATTTCAACTGGTAAGATAACCCTTGTAACATCAATCACTAAGCCAGCAAGCTTTTCCATGTGGATATGTGCATAGTGCACTCAATTTAAAGCTTTTCAAATAAAAAAAGAACTGAAATTGTATACATTAAGCAAGAGGGAGCTCTTAAGTTTCAAACAGGAGATAGAATTGATTCATACTCTTACATTCTGCATAAGAGGGTCATCTTCACCAAGTTCGCTGATGTTGACAACAAATGCTGTGCGATATGTCCTTGACACCTTCTCCATCTTCATCAAAACCCCAAGAAAACACTGGGTCAGTAAGCCCGCATTCACAAAGACAAAGCAAGAGCCACCATCAATTCCTGATCTCTCTATCCCTACTTAGAGAATGCGCAAAGTATAATTTGCGATCTAGTTCTTAATAACCATATTTGTATTGTCTAAATGTAAGTGTGGGATTGAGAGACAGGTAACCAATACTTTGGAAAGATTGCAGAAATCAATTTACAGAAGCAAAAGGAACCAAGAACATGCTGTAGTGATCCCTGAGAGCACCTACAAACAAAACGCTGAAATGGAAAAACCCCAATGGCAACATCCAGTTTTAAGAGAAGGACGCACTGTTGGATCAACCTCACAAAATAACATCTCTCTGATAGCACTGAACGGTTCACTAACATAAAGTCAGAAAATTTACCAGTTTTAAGAGCCGGGTCTGTTCATTTGGAGCTCTAAATCCTCCTCGGACAGTGACAAAGTAAGAATCAAGAAACCTGCCGCTGCTTCTGACAACACTCTTGGTATAACCCCTGTGTTCCTGAGACTGGCCCAGGTTCAAAGCAACATAGAGAGCGATGCAGAGACACACCTGAGTAAAAACGGTGCATACCCAAGACTTTTTCCCCATAATCACGCACAAAGGACAAAAGACGAAGAAACTTTGTCTCTTGGGGGGGCGCTATTAATCCAAGTTCACCCCTGTTTCCGCTCTGCTGATGCCCCTGGGTGTTGACACCGAACAACAGATCTGAGAGTGCTGCATCTGAAATGTGAAGGGGATAGCCGCCTTCACGGCGAAAAGTCCGCACATGAATTGCATGTCGAATCAAGAAAATGGTGCCGGGACCCTGACAGGCCTGGGACAAAAAAATATCGCCATTTCCGACAGTGGTTTTTCCTTTGGGTCACCCTCGTACAACGTCTTCACCCAGTCTTGCACGTCTCATAGTCATTATTAAGATGCGCTGTAGATTTTACATCGGTTTCCTTTCTTTGGCTGGAAAAAATGGGACTTCTTTAATTTTAGATTCTTTTGACAGCATGCTTTTGTTGTAACAAGATAAAGCCGAACATTACTCGTGGCAAAAAAGCACTCTTTCTGTTTGTTCATGTTCAAAAGAACAATTTAAATCTCGAGAGATCATAAAAGAACTATATTTAATCTACGTGTCAATTTTCGTGTGTGAAAGTTTCGGTTGTTTCAAATGAAAATATGGGCAAAAGACGTAAAAAAAAAAACATGAACTATGTTCACCATGACATATTTACCCTGAATTTTTGTTTTTGTGACATCAAAAGAACTAAATTATGTGAGACATTTACCCTAAACATTTTTTTGTAACATAAAAAATATTAAATCTGTGTCCGTGTGACACATTTAACCTCTCTCAAAGCGCATGTATCGAAAACTCAAAATTAAATAAAAAAGTAAAAAGCAATCTAGACATACCCTTGAATTATTTAAGGTGCATATGAGTTTCGAAATATTATGTATGGCAAACATTCATCCTCAGTTTTTATCTTCTTGAGATGGGAGATAACGATTCCTCCTAAACTAAATTGTCTCGATCTCAATTCTAATGAGAAATGGACCTTTAGTTTGCTGTTCTCAAGCTGATATGAATGGCACCAAAAGCTTGACATGACCAAGAGAAAAGGCCTTAATAGTAGAATCTTTTTTTTTTTTGGTCGAATTAATGGTAGAATTGAAAAGGCATTGTCTTGATTCATATGATGATAGGCACATACTCCATGAATCTACTGCATGAAAAAATATCCTTGTCAACATCTAAAACAGCTGGCACCAATTTGCTAATTTTTTATCATTGTCACACAAAGTTGCAGCAACTGCATTGTGGAAAATTTCCAAGGGAGTCAGCTTTTATGATAGCGAAATAGAACCAACCTCATGGAAATGGTCGTGTTTTAAGCATGTAAACTACTAAAGATTGCGGTTTTTATATTTGCGTATATGCTTTTCAAAACCTTAAAAGAAAGGAAACTCGAAAACCTCCATTGTTAATACTTGCTGAAATATTGAGCGAGCAACAATTTGTTCTAAAAGTTTAAATCTTAAAATAAAAGGAGGGGGGGTGGGGGGCATGAGCTATTTTTTTCGTTTAATAATTTGGAAGTGCACAAAGCAACAGCGTGCACTGTCTCATGATCATTTCTTGCACTGTCTCAAGCCTTTTCTTGGGAAAAGTTTATTCTTTTCCCCTTCCAAGTAACGGAATAAAATAAATATAATTGCTTGCAAGTCGAGAACATTATTTTATTTGATGTCGGGGGATGATTGTTCTTGTTTCGTTACCTGCTACATTGCTTCCATTCTATAGACAATGTACAAATACACTGTAGTGTAGGGCATTCCCAGGGCCAGGACTTCACAGAGAATGTTCACCAGATCACCAACTATGATTGTGCTGATATATAGTCACTGAAGTTACTAAAGCACTTCGTAAATAGATGTGAATGCAAAATTGAATGACCTTCCAAGATCAGTGAGTGAATGTGTTTGAGGGGTTTTGAGGGACTGTGACTCTGTGAGGTGAGTGAAAGTGCAAGCAAGCTTTGCTCATCATGCTGCTTTCTCCTCCAATTCATTAGATGCCTTGAGACCCAGTCAACACATAATTATTCTCATATAAAAGCTTAAACAGTAGTCTAACAGTAAGAATGCTCCATTCAACTGAATTCAACATTTCAGAAAAAAAAAACCATCGAGGACGTGCTGAATAAGCAAACTCAACCGGCCATGCATTTCTTATGCTCCAAGAGAAGCAACGATCATTTGGCAACATGTCTCACATTCAATCGAACTTATTTCGATTAAATAGCCAAGGAATGCCCCGAGGATATTTGTACATTTCCCCAAGTAGAATCCATATTGGGCAACACTTAGAATAGAACTATGAAACCATAATCACACGAAGAGTGCATAATGCATATTTCAGGAATAGATTTTGCACATATTTCAGGAATAGATTTGCACGAGGGACGTGGCATTTATGGGGACCAAAAGCAGGCTTATTCTCAGATGTGAACAAGATCCTGACAAAAAGCTATACTGGATGCCAAAGACCAAAGATCAATTCAATCAATATCATATAATCCATGAATAGTTTTTCCTCACAAGGACTACGAAATATCTGCTCGGCCAAGCATATCTGTATGCGTCATCCGTCTCGGGAACCTGGGAGGCAGCCTCAAGACCATGGCATCCTCAATCTGAATTGGTAGATGTGTAGCCACAAGTACTATCCCGCCCTTCTTCCGGTGCTCCGCAATTATATACTCCAGCAACTTCACACCATCATCATCTAACGCAACAGATGGCTCATCAAGTAACCAAATGGGACGGTCAATAGCAAGCAGCCTGGCTAGCTGCAGCCTCTTCCTTTGACCCATTGAAAGCATTCTCGCTTTCTCTTTTGCCAATCTTCCAAGCCCCATAAGCTGCAGGGCTGGCAGAGACTTTCCTTGCTTGCCTTCAAGCAATTCAAACCACTGAACATTGTCGAGGACAGTGAATTTCTCTTTTATAGCATCTTTGAGGGAAAGCCAATTGAGCTGCAACTTGTATTGGTGGAAAATGCCAGATTGCGTGACATCGTGGCCGTTCCAAAGGATCTGACCAGCAGAAGGACGAGAAAACCCTGCTAACATACGCAGGAATGTGGTTTTGCCTGAGCCATTGGTTCCACTCAGCACAAGAGCTCCACCATCATGAAGAGAGACGTTCACATGACGCAAGATCTGTTGCGCATTTCTCATGCAAGAAACATTGTCAAGAAGGAGCCGAGGCAATGGAGGTCTTCGGAGGGTCATTGAGGTACGTTGACCGGCAAATAAGGGTTGGAATTTGCAGAAGAATTGAACAACAGCCTAAATCTTTATTCAAACAAGCACTTGTGCAAGATGCTAAATGACTGTCGACTTGAACGCAGCAAGTCTGTGAACATACGTCACCAGTGCAAGTCCTGCATCTGGAAACACACGCCAAAGAAATCAGTAACCAAGTCAACATATGCATAATAATATCAAAGGACATACTAAATTTTAGAATTCTGGGTCCACCAAACCTTTACGTTAAAGAAAAGGTGTAAAAAAAAGCATCGTCCAAATATACAGATAAACTATATATAGACACACACACACAGATCAAAGGAGAAAATATCTTTGTCGACTTCAAATAACAATCAATATTCTTGAATGATGGACAATCAGAGAGAAACAAAAAAATTACCCATGAGTTACAAATTGTATCGAAGAAGCAACAATATGCCCTCCACACATGAATTTGAAATCAACAACCTATTGGCTGTCATATCACATGTCATGCAACAGATTCTCCTGAGCTTCCCAAATGCATTACCAACACACAACACCACCTTTAATCTTGCCTCAGGCAACTATAAAGACGTTAAAAAATAAAAAAATAAAAAAAAGTGAAAACCAAAGAGCTATACAAATAATACCCAATTTGCTCAAAAAAGGGACCTTCACTTCCCCCTTTGGCTCTGACAAACTCACAAACAGCTCGTGTGCAGAATTCACAAAACTCACCCCAGGAGCATGAGGACCCAGAAAAGGTGTCGTCGTGGAGACCATTTAACTAAGAAAGATGATAACTTTCGCAGAGTTCAAGAAGTTGACACCGAGAAGAAGAAAAGGAAAAGAAAATTACCTGCAAATCTAGCAAATGATAGAATTGTCTTGCACAGAATTGTATCCTCTCGACTACGCTGAAAAGAGAAGAGAGAAGAAAGTTGGGGTCAAAAACATGAGAAATGGAGGTCATACATCCAACTTGAAGACGCCATTAACGAGTGCAAGATGTTAGAGAGGGCGAAATTACCGACGAAGCAACGTTCAAACAAACGACCTCGTTCAGAAATGAACACGAAGGAAAGAGAACCAGAAAACCCATGTACCGATGGTCGGGTTGTGTTAAATGCGAGCAGTAAACATCAAAGGCTTGGACATCTGTGACCCTTTACTAGTTTTTTAGTTGGGTCTTTGCTGGTTACGAAAAATTTCAAACTAATACATATTTATCTAAAATTAATTTTTTTATCACCAAAAATTTTTAATTAATATATTTATGATAAATTTATTTCATATATATGTGACAAATTTACTCTCCGCTAAATTGGGTTAATACTAGAAAAACCCACAAACTAATACATTTATGACAAATAGAGTTAAAAAAACTCAAACTGGTACACCCATCAATTGCCATGTGTCATTCAACTCAGCAATTTGACGATAAAATTTAACGAAAACTAATAGAGAATAACCTTTTTACAGGTTTATTAATTTGAAGTTTTTTGTGGTAAAAAAATTAATTTATGGTAAATTTATCATATACGTATCAATTTAGAGTTTTTCATAGTATTAATCCTTAGTTATACGTCTAATGCCCGGATCTCTCTACTTGTAGTACCCAGTACAAGAATGACTCAAGACTCTCAGGAGATGGTTTAGGCCATCTATGAAGTGGTGACTCGTGTTCTCATGAGAAAACAAAACGTGGATGTGGCAATTGTAAAAGCTTCGTCGTTTTCTCACATTAGAGATGTACATTTGTAGCTGTCTTCAAAAGCAAAACAGTTCTGCAACGTGGGTTTTGTCAAGATCTGAAATTCAAGAATGTCCCCATTGCTCATGGCATCTGCTGCACTAGATCAACATCAAGCCCAGACCCTCAGGGGCTTGCTTATTACGAGTTCATCACTCAACTCAATCATCAGAATAGAAGTGCCTCCAGCCTTTCAGAGGAACTCCTGCTCAATTTCATTATGGAGGAGAGGAGACCTTCACACTTCAGAAGTTAGCATGGAATTAAACAAGATACATCACTTGGTGGATCAGTCATAACTCGGTCAGCAGAAAATGCTGGCAAAACTCTCCTATTTTTACTAGCTTCATAGGACAGTCCCAAGAACACAATGGGGAAGGGGCCAATGAAGAATTGTATTTTCGTTTTCAGAAAGCTAACACCCAATCATCCAGATAGCCAGATCTGCATCTGGACAGGGAATGCAACTCTCTCTTTCTCGAGCAAGAGACGGGCAACATTTATCTCGCTGTCAGCTTCTCCTAACATTCAGATCAACAAGAACATGGAGGAACTCTGCTAATAATTAACTTGTCAAATCTCACTTCTCAAAATTCATTTCATTCGCAATCCGAGACATCTCGAAAAAAGGGAGGGAAAATGTTTAATATGCTCATAACGATACATGAACTATAGTAGAAAAAGTGTATTATTGGCCAACATCCATCTGCACGAATCGTCTCCTCCCATGCTGGTGTGATGCGACCCATTTCTACTTTGATCTGTCTTTGCCGCAAGATAGTTTCATTGCCTCCAGTTGCTCCAAGACAACACATTTTCCAGATGCCACCAATAAGTCAGATTCTTGCCTCCAACACAACCAGTGGCAGCTGCATCCAGCTCCATACGGAGCACCACCAGGCCCTGTAAATGAGCCCCGCAATATCCTCGTTTCCTCAATAAGAGACACAAGATGCTTCTAGAAGCAGAGCAATTACATGCCACCATCATATATAGTTTCAATGTTACATTTTCTGTATATACAACAAACTAAATGTATATGATGGCTGCATGGTTACAAGAGTACACAAATTGAGCACAGCTACCCTAGAAGTCATGGAGAAGCCAATTTATTGCTGCAAGGGATGCTATGACCTTCTGGGTCTTATAACAAAGAATCAGGCGAAGCAGAACTTCCCCCGCAACAAGAAAGGCAGTACACATAAATATGCAGAATCTCTCTCTTAACAAATTTAGTTACTGGTCCACCTCCTCTTGCGAGCTGGGCGCTCTTGCTTGATCTCTGGATCCACAGGAGTCTCACCTTTGGTGGAGAGTAGTACTTCAGTCTCCATCTTCTTTATTGACAAGGCTTCTTTTTCACTGGGCATAGGAAGCTTGAATCGCTCACTGCGCTTCTTCAACTTCTCCACTGTATCTAAATGACGATCATTTAACGGCTTTGTATCAGCATCCTTCTTCTCCACATCACCTGAATCTTTATCCTCAGCCGAGATATGGTGCTTGTCAACTTCCTCAGACCTCTTAACAGATTCAGGAAGTTTGCTGGCCTCAGAAGATACAATATTGTTGTTGCTCCTTCCAACCTCTTTAAATCTCAAGGAAGACGATGACTTGCTATTGATGCTGTAATCCCTCTCCGTATGGCTTGTCCAGCGTTCCAACTTGGAGCGTCCTCTTCTGGATTCAGATTGTTCATCCTCCGATGACATATCTTCTCTCGTTTCTCTTGAAGAATGAAACTGTTGCATGTTTCCAGGATCAGCAGTTCCCTGCTCAGCCAAACCCTTAGAGCCCTAAATGAAGGAATGACAATCATGAAAACCGAGCTCGACTTTTACCAGGGTCTGCTAATGATCAACCAGTCAGGTGGATCAAGGAACAGAAGAACCAATTGCAGCTGAACTGATACCCAAATCTTTGCGACTTCTTACAGGTTAGAATGAACTTTCATCCATGATTATGAACACACTTAGTAGTAATCAATATCAACAAGAAAGAGAAAATCATGCTGGATTTACAAGACACACTGACAAAGCAGTAATCCGAGTTTACCAGGAATAAGTCACAAATCCACCATCTATTTTCTAGGACAAAATTACGCGTGCAGAGTAATAATGTTCTATCTCTAGTACCCAAAAGCATTTGGCAGATGATAAAACGCAGAAATTACTTATGACACTCGACAAGTTAACGGCAAAACAAGGTGCATAATGACAAGAAAAACAGAGTAGAAGAACAAAAAGAAGCAATGGATATATTTCTTTTATATGAAACTCATCTAGATATTGAGTTCAACAATATAATTACATGTTTCCTTCATTTTGATCTTCTTCAGAACTAGTGGATACCTGAAGCGACACCATATCATTATATCAGGACTGTTCCTTTGAAATTATATCCTCTTGCTTTATGAGGTGCTGAGCCCAGCTAAGTGGCATTTGATTATTTAGGTGACAATTTTAAATTCTCAGGGATACATTTCCAGCAGAGAGGAAGGAAAACAATAAGAAGACAAGAACGAGAAAGGAAGAACGGGCACCCCCCCC
>BCNH02000003.1:1591371-1626052 GCA_001662345.2 Metrosideros polymorpha var. glaberrima | reverse complement strand
CCTGCTCATCCTCTGAACAGAAAGTTATAATGGGGGCATATGTATGCATGTGTGTGTGTGTGTGTGTGTGTGTGTGTGTGTGTGTGTGAATAATACGTATACATCAACTTTTTAAGCACAAACTAAGAACAGAAGCAGCACCCACTCCCCCAGAGAAAGAACAGGACAATGGTGAAAGACTACAGAAAAGACAAGAAATCCTCTGAAAGACATCATTGACTCTCCAGGAACCATCTCCCTCTTCATAGTCTACCCACGATGCATTCATTGGGGAGCACTCAAGCTCATGCAGACCCTAAGTAACAGCTAAGGAGTCAGGTGGAATGGGGATATGTCATGGTTCTGAAGTTCAAAACTCCATACCAGCAGAGCCACCAACAATATTGGGTGAAAACTGAAAAGAACTAATATCATTTAGTAATTATTAGGCAGAAAAGTCATCCTTGATGTTCGAGATTGTACATTCCCTAATCTGAGTTAGACAGTCTAGAATCTAGAACATACCATTTGACTAACATGATCGTCCTGATTTCTCTTGGAAGTATGGTGATCGCCTCCCTCAGGTTCTTTGTTCTTCCTATGGCTGTGTTTTTTCTCATGCATCCTTTGATTATCTGAAACACTGGCAGGTTTATCATTACGAGTGCTTGATTTCTCAAATCTGGATCTCTTTTCTTCATTCTTGATCTGATTACCACGGGCATGGACCTCGTCATGACCACGATACTGCAAGAAACTTTCATCTTCTTGATGTTCCCTCCTCTTAGCATGTTCATTCTGTCGAGCTGTGTCCTTAAACTGATAATCTCTACCCGAAACTCTATGATCATCCTTCGACCTATCTTGGCCAGCCCATGCTTTCTCCTCTCCTCCACGTCCACTCCTTATAGCAGCCCTTTCTTCTTCTCTTTCCCTTTTTAAACGATTTTCTTCATGACCTTGCTTGGCTTTATGCCATTCTTCTCTATCCCTCTGCTTCTCAATCTTTTCCCTCTGCGACCAGCTCTCATCCTTATGTCTAGAAGAGTGGTGGTTATCCATACTATCTCTAACTCTAGACGGGTCTTCTCTCTGCCTCTGATCATTAATGTCATCCCTGTCTCGCTTTCGACGACCAGAACTATCTCTTTGATCACGCAGGATTTCTTCTTTGTCAATGTGGTCTCGCTCTCGCGGCAAATATTCATCTGCCTTTTTCCTCTTGCTACGGTATTCATCTGCAACTTCATATCTGCTCCTTAAAGAATCATCTCTTTCCCTGCCTCGTAAAGCAACTTCCTTGTCATAGTTAAATTTGTACATGCCATTGTCCAGCTGTTTTTTGGATGAGTGATATTCCTCTTTGTCGTTCCTCTCAGTTTCTTGACCCCTGCTCCTGTGTCTGGAGCCTATTTCATCACTACGCTCCCTCTTCCTTGAATCTTCAAGTCTGAGCCTTCTGGAACTAGGCTCGTCATCTCTCATTCTCCTTGCTCCATCAGAGTACTCCCTCTCCTTTCGCTTATCCAAATTATCAGATTTCATGGGCAAATTATGAACCGAACTAGGATCCCTATCTCTATAAGGTTCCACTTTATCTTTTACAACTGTTCGGCTTCTTTCCGTTTCTTGTCTCTTATCATTATCTTTTCTTCGAAACTTCTGTTCATTTTCATCAAGATGCCTCCTCGAACCTCCCATATGGGTAGGAAGACCAACTTGGACAACTTCCTCCTCTGTACCATCACGCCACTTCTGACTATCTCTGCTGCTTCCTGATCTTGCTTTGCTGTTTTCACTACTTCTTGCAGCTCTACAATCCTCCCCCTCATCAAATTCATTGAGAGCAACTTGCTCACCCCTAGAATTAAATTTGTCTTTCCTTCTAGGATGAAGCAACTTTTCACCAACCTTGCTTGCATCTGAAGGTACTTCATTTCTCTCCAGCTCAGAGCTTCTGTCACTGGGCAAAGACTTACCAGCAAGTGCATCTTTGTGATCCATGCTGGACACATGAAGAGCTTCTTCACTCTCCACACTATCAACTATCTGTGCCCCCTGATTTTCAATAGCCTTTTTATCCTCTGTACTGTGATTAGGAGACACATTTAAGGACTGGTCATGTGCTGTACCTTCCATATGCCTGTATTTTAAACAAAGGAAGATTTGTACATATAAATTGTGTGATAAACTGCCGCTAAAGTGATCCAGTGTAAGAACAATAGAAACTTTCACCAAACAGCAATGCAATCTGTTCGCACAATATACTCTAGCAAAAAGTTTATAGAGAAGCTGGTAAAACATTACAGAGACACAGGCATAATTCACATCCTCATTCCTCCTAACAAACACAAAAATGTCTCCACACAGCTGTATATGCTCAGAATATCAAAAGCATATGCCTAAAGTGTGGTCACTTACAGGACATAATCTAATTTCTGATTTCATGCTCAGGGAAAATTAGGGCTGCATATGGATTCACTTCTACTTTTTTACTTATTAATCTAAATATTGTGGGGCCTGTAATTTGACTCTTTTTAAACCCCAAATACCTTAATCTTTCACAACAAACAACTATTGACATGCAAATTCACATACTTTTTGTAATTTTTTGAAATTTGAAACAATGTTTTAGTTCTTTCGTGGAAAAGTTAAAAAGTTGCCTTTCGTGTTTGATCAATAAAAAACAAACACGCCTTAGAAACTAATAAGCCCCAACGATGGTCCATGCCCAAAGACACGAGGTCGAGAGTTCAAATCTCACCTTCTCCCTCCTCCTAATTGCCTAAAAGAGGAGTAGTAAACGAGTTATATTTAAACATATGCAATATAATTCTAATTGAGCCTGCCCAGTTTTTTGCCTCCACAGTCCAAACTGAACCGAAAACCCGGTGTTGATTTGGGCCCAACTATTTATTCTTCCACAGTCCAAAATTTGACTAACTTAAAATTTTTTGTTTCAGTCAATTTGGTTAAGTTTGTCAGTTCACCGGTTTCCATTTTGCATATAATAGTAACGAAGGTCATTTAATTCTTATCCTTGATTATCAGAAAAGATTTATACCACTCATTATGACTGATAGCAGCCTTCCTACTGGGATATCCAGAAGTCCGTTCCCTAGAAGATGGATGATGTTGAACTGATCCTTCACGACGTAAGGGTGAACTTTCTTCTCCTTCAGGAAGATCGTCCTGACCAGATTCAACAAATTGAGCTTTTTCAACCACCTCTCTATTTTGGTCACTATAAGTTTCAGAAGAACGGTCAAAATATTCAGCTTCTTCCGGAGCAATGCGGTCCTCTGCCTTTTCTGCTCCTCTAAGATCCTCACTTGTAGGATCATTATTATCCACTCTGTCTGCAAGCCCATTTTCAGTAGAGGAATCATCGTCAACAGGATCCTGGCAGACAATCTGTATATCCAAAAATTCATGAAGAACCCATTAAAAACATGAGGACCATGTATGAGCAAGATCAACATAGAACTTCATCAGTAGATATTTTTACCTCAATAATTGCATCAGAATCACGAATTCGTGGAGGTCGGGTATCTATGGACGGAAGGCGTTCACCGTAACCACTTTCGACCTGAATTGCTCGCCCCGTTGGCTGGATGAGAAATAAGTTAAGTTCAAGAGAGCATGGTCTTTATGTAGTGTTGATGACAGCATTAACAGGGAATTCAGGAATTCATTATATTTGATCAGCTTCAATAATATGATACATCTTAAATACAGACATTGAATACCTATTCAACAATGAAAGCTAATTTCACCTGAGGAAATCCAGCAACAAACATATTGCATAATTAAATAGGACAAAAGCAGGTGCAAACCCATATACAAAAAGAGCTCAAAAAACAAGAAAATAGCTCAGTTACAAGACAAAGAATCTAGAAGGAAGGATAGTTGTGAAGGATTTAAAGGATATCTAATAGCTCATTAGTTAAATTCAACTTGTCCAAGCACTAAGGCTTCACGAATCAAAATATCTTTTTACTTCCAATCATGACTGCTCCAATAGAATAAGGCCTCAATCAAGAAAAAGAATCTACGACTCTACATTTCTTTTGTACAAGTAAACAAACGCCTCGTTGATGAAAGTGAGACATTAAAGATGAAGCGGGGTATAGAAAAAGGTCTATTGAGGTAGTGGGATCTCCAAACTAGACTCTGCTGATTTCTGAAGCACAATGGAAATCAAGATCGAGAGTTCTCATGACTCCTGGAGCCTGGAAAGTTCAGCAATAAGATGACGACCTAAAAGAATGCAAGCTTAAGAACAAGTTCAAAAGCAGAGACATACTAATGGTGGCCGCACATGAGCAGGTGCTTTAATATCACTTTGTCCAGCGTTGAACTTCCCATTAGTCATATTTTCAGCTGTAATATCATGAATTCCTGATGCTGCTGCTAGTTCTGGAGGCAAATCGGGATCAAACTCCTAAAAAGGTAAAGAGTAATATATATGAAGACCCATTTCCAAATACATTTGAACTATGTATATACAAGGCAGATCATTGCAATGAAAAAATTTTAAAAGGTTCCATTTGCAAAATAACCTAGTAAGAAGATTTACAAACCCTGCATTACCTGCTTTTTTCGACCGCTCTCATAAACATGAATTTTGCTTTGCATGGTAGATTCAAGTCGCAGAGTCTCCTGCATAATATTTAACTAGAGTCATAAATCCATTCATTTACTCACAACTGATTCAAGGTTCATATCTACCAGCTGCTTGCAATATTCCTTCCAGCTCTCCTCATTCAGACCAAAGTTGAAAAAGTCTGTACTATCAACACCAGGGTACCTCCACGGCTTTTCCTCGAAACTATCAATATCAACCTCAAAAATAGTCCTGAAATTGTGTACAGGATTGAGAAGAGCTTTATGAGTTCCATAAGAATTCAAGCAATCTTGCCATACAGAAAACACAAATTTGTCTTCTATAGTCATAAATCTTGAAATGAATATATCCAGCGATGAAGTCAAATTGCCCACAAAACACGGAAAACAAAATAATAGCATGTCAGTGTGAATTGGGACGGTTGGCACACTAGTAGTGCTTTCGCTTTATCAATGATGCAAGTAATGCACAGGCACTAAGTAAAGCATTAAAGGAATTCAGAAGCTGGTCTGCACAAAATTCAAGCACCTGGTATCAAATCAGGGATCTCCATAAAAGCAAGAACCAATTAGGAATCACAATTAGGGAATGAAAAGGTGAAGAAAATTGTAACGGGACTTATTAGTCTAGTTCTCTAACAAGCATGTTGATAGAGGACGAACACATCACAGATCAAAGACTGCACATAAGAAAGTAAATATTTCGCAAAATCAAAAACTCACCTCCATTAAAAGAATTATTGCAAAATATAATATATTACTCCGCTATACATCCACGAACAACTTTAACTTTCATAGGTAACATAATATGAAAACCAAAAAGGCATTAGAAGAGAATAGCAACAACTAATGAAAAAGCCTGTGTAATAGCTATTAGAATCATTTCTGGTATCATTACTGGAGAAGAGAGATTACTTGTGTGATGGAAGTGAAAATTCCAGTCCACCCCCATAACCTCGTCCAGAACCCCAGGGAGTCGTTCCTGGGTGATAATTTTTCTGCAAAGACGAAGCACTTTTCATCCCCGCAAGTCGCCAGTCACCTCTACCACGACCAGCTAAAGGGGCCATGTTGACAAGTGGACGAACTTGACCTGGTGCTCCAATTGGAGCAGCAACACTTGATCCAGGCATAGGTGAAGCACCAGGTCTGACATACTACAAGTACACAGAAACAGAAAATAAAATCAATGAACGAGCACCAAACCCAAAGAAAGAGGCTAGCGCACAAGTGAATGACTTTAAGTAAGTAACACTCCCCCATAAAGCACAAAAGGCCAAGAAACCAAAGGACAGCAATATTGATATAGCGAGATATAATTGACAAAGATGAAGGCAAACTGCTATATACATCATGTCAACATCATGCTGGGGGAACCATAAAAAAACATTAATATGACAAATATAATTTCTAAAAATAGTTATTCTCCTGTCATGTTAACAAGCAAGACATCATATGAGGTTCATCGGGCCAGCATGAAATTCAACCTTGTGTAGAATAGAAGGAAGAAAGAAAAGTAGTAAACAACTGAATTCTATGATCCAGCACACAAGCATGTTATGTCAACCATGAAAAAAGACTAGTCCGACAAAGATGACAACAAACAGGTTCAACCACCTCAAAGACAGATGTAACAGCAACCATTTACTATTTCCATGTGCCATGTTATTCATAGAACCTCTAATCTAAACAGTATTTTCGCTTGGAGATAATTATCAGTCCTTGCTAGTTGGACAGGAGGCCAACCATCATGTCATCCGGATTGTTATTGTGGAGAAGCAACAGCTTACCATAAGGCTCGAATTAACACAAAAGAGTGGAAAATAAGGGGAAAAAAAATGTCTGTCCAACTTAAAATCTGCAGGAACCTATATATGAAACATTTACAAGATAATGGATTATCATTATGCTTCTGATGGCAATTAGGAACTGAACCACGTTGAATCTAACAATGGTCAGCAGAACAGTCACTGAAGAAGCTAAATGCACAATGTGATACATGCTCTACTGGGTATAGGGACCTTAAGTTTTCAATTCAGACGTAGTAAGATAGTCAGAACCTCTCATGCAACATGAATGACATGCTATTTTCTGTTCGAGTTCCCAACTTTCAACCAATAACTTGTATCATTTCTCGCAATAAACGATGAGATTTGTCTCAGTGATACTGAATATCTACTGGAAAGCAGCTTACAAAAATTTTTATCTGGACCTCACTGCATATTTGTCAGTGGAAGAGGAAGGTTACTAGAGTAAGAAGACCATAAAGGTTACAAAGACCAAGTTGTCCAGCCATGAAAGCCCGCAAGCATTCTTGGTACTACATTTTCAGGTACAACGTATGTTGCTTAAGGCTCTTACCCCATGCACAAGTTTTTACCCAAACGACACCTAGCATTTGAATTCTGCATCGTCTATTCATCTTCTTATCCCACAACCCAAAATCGGGATACGGTAGTTTACTTGCACTAATCGTTAAATCCAGAAAGAGTATTAATGATCCTACATGAGCATACTGAATAATCTGAAAATGCTTGGTACACTTGCAGGTGCCATGCGAGGACGGTAATGACAACAGCAAAACATTACTAGTGTCTTTGCTGAAAATAGTCTCATCCACGACAGGTGCCAGATTGATCAAAAAACTTATGTGTCTAATGTATAAAGCCTGAGGTTGGCTGCTTGAGAAGGAATTTCCAATGATTGAGCGTTCTTTAGTGAACTTTTAGAAAAGATCGCTTGCTCAGAAACAAGTCACTGGAGCTTAGTCACCAGTTTGATACTGATTTAGCTGTAATATTACAACTACCTCAAAGCTTCTTTCTTTCAAATTTAAAGTGGGCTGCAAGAAAATCGGGCAAAGAGAAAGGTCCACGTCATTGAATGTTTCACGTTCAAGAAACTTAGGAAAACTTTTAGCGTTGATGCCAGACAAATCATTTAGATGATCTCAGAGCAACCGTCTCCATTATCCTTTGGAACCACCTCCAGCATTTTGCGAGCACTTCAAAGGATCACCAAGCACTCAACCCTCGCAGCTAGCTGCTTTCACGCATTTGTTCTTAAACAGCGTCAAATGGTGCCAAATAAGAAAAGAAACAACTAGCATACATAGGTAGAACTAAAAACCCACGCAAAGAAAGAAAATTCCAATTTCATTAGCTGAATAGAGCACTAATTGCAGTTCGTAACAGTTACAAAAGAAGAAACTGCATAAAATTCTCACAAAGGGGTTCAACACAAACACAACCCCCCATATACAATTACTGCATAGACTTCCACATATAACACCACTGACCTTAAACTGAGAATGAAATGGATGATAACCCAGACTGCTGTACCCAATTTTGGGCGCCACACCCACTCCTCCATTCGCCTTCGCTAGCTCACTGCTGCTGCCACCTTCCTTCCTCTCTCCATCAGGCCCTGCCTCAGCCGTGTCTTCGCCCCATTCCTGCTCGACCGGCTGCTGGTTCGGGTCTCCATCGGCCACGATCACGAGCGGATCCCCGTCTTCATCGTCATCATCCTCACCGCCGGCATCGCCAATGGTCCCCATGGGACCATGATGAGCCGTGTTATCGTTCAACACTATCTGCAAATCATCCTCGCTGTCACTGTCCCAATCATCGCCCCCGTTGCCATCCCGAGCTCCACTCAGCTCCCGCGGCCCCGACAGCCCAGGAATCACCGGGTCCATCCCGTGCTCGTTGTTCTCCTCAATATCGAACTTAACGTCCGCATCCATCAAATCCAAATCCCTACTCTCATTCCCACCTCCCGCTCCTCTCTGAGCTTCCGATTTCTTGCCCGGACGATCCAAAACCCTAGCCGGCAAATCCGAATCGCCACTTCCAGCTGATTCATCCTTGACGGAATTGAGGCTGAGAGATAGGGCTTTATTAGGAGGAGGAGGATCGTCGCGTCGCTGAGCTTTGAAAAGGCTCGCGCCATCGTCCTCGGCATAATCGTCCGCGCCGGCTGCGCCGGAGGTTTTAAGGTTGAGATCGATGGGGCGGCGGGGAGGAGCGGGTTCAGGGGAGGTCTGGGGAGGCTGCGAGGCGGAGGAGGAGGAGGAGGCGAAGGGCTTGAGGACGTCGGTGTAGAGATCTCCGAACTCGTCGTCGTCGTCCATCGGAAGAGGAGAGATGGAAGAGGAAGGAGGAGGGTTTTGAGGTCAGAGAGAGGGAGAGAGAGAGAGAGAGAGGTGGCTTTAGGTACAAATTGGTGTGTGTTGTGTTTGTGAGTGGGTTTATATAATATTCATCAGTTGAAGTTCTGTGTTGTGTTTTTTCTGCTGTTTGTTCCCTATCCAAATGTAATTCATTTTTGTTTTCTTTTAGGTTTTGAATTTTTCGCGAAAAATGCGACATTTCTGAAAATATTCTCGAGAAAAGCCATTTTGCAGCAAAACCGACAATATTTCTGATGTTTGGCTGAAACTCGAAAATGAACCAAAAAATATTATCCTTCATTTGATAAGAAAAACTTGCTTTTATATTCCAAAAGATTCATGTACTATTTGTGTGTTACAAGGGATATAGATATTAGATCAGATTATTTTTGGAAGATCCAAAAGGCTCAAGTGTCTGGGATTGGGCCCCAACCTCGACTTGGGCTAGGTCGCCAGAAGTCCCACGCCCGCGTGTTGAGTCTTGGTCGTAGAAGTTGGGGTTTCTCGGACTCAACCAAGTATGAGCAAGGGCGCCAAGTGCCCGGGTGCGCCAAGTACCTGGGCTCAACCATGGACCCAAGTTCCGGTGCCAATTACTAAGGTGTGGTGGGAACTTGGTATCTAAGGACCCAAGCACAATCACACGATAATTGCTTAATGAGACCTGGGCACATTTGACGACAAAATGATATTAATGGACTAAAATAAATTTTCAATAAAAAAAAATATGGTCATTTTGAATAAAAAAATATAATTTTATGGTTTTGAATTTCGAATAAAACAAAGTATGGTTATCATTTTTAAGGATGCATTTGGTTCAGTATTTGTAAAAAGGTTTTGGGGATTTAAAGTCTCTTGGGCAAATGCACATGGCATTTGTTTATTTTTTTAGAGAACTTTGGGAAAATGCAACTCCAAAGGTCTCTAAAGGCCTTTAGCCTAAGACAGGTCCGAAGGCCCTTTAGAAAGTAGCATTCTTGAAATGCAAGTCTTGGCATTATTTACTGTTCATTAACGTTGTTCATCTTTCTTGCAATTTGCACAAAGGAACTAAATGGAGGCCAACAACCGCCTAGAGTCGTGCGACCCCAAGCAACGCTGCCTAAGATAGGGTGACCTCAAGCGTAGCCTGAATTACGCGATGAGGCTGTTCGGCTACGGCTGAGTTCCATCATTTGAGATTAAAAAAGAAGAAGCAAAAGCCCTTTATAAATCATAGTTTTCACTTAACAATATTTAAGTCAAAATTGCTTGGTGTTTCTAAAATACACCTTACTAAGCACTACTGGCATTTCAAGGCCCAAAAGCCTTAGCATTTTTCCAAAAACATTCACCAAAGCCAAATCAAGCACCCCCTTGAACATATTGGCCAAAACAGAAGCAGAGCTCTCGCAAACAATCTCCTCCTCCTCCCACTCCTATTTTCAAGCAGTCCTCGCGGCCGCAGTCGAGATGGTGAGTTTTTGTCACGAGAATTTCATCGAACACTTGCCCTGCATTCATTTTCTTCCCCTCCTCTTATACCCATCTTTGTTTGGTCGCAGACTGTCACTCTGCACACGAATTTTAGCGACATCGAGTGCGAGATCTTCTGCGACGAGGTCCCCAAAGCTGCCGAGGGCAATGACTTCCAATCCCCGTTGTTCGTCTCCGTGTTTCTTTTCGTTCAGCTCCCTTTCTAGAAATTTTTCCCTACTTTTCATATTTTTCTTCAAGGAAAATATGAAAAATGACAATTTTCTTTTCTCTCGAATAAGAATATAATCTCTCGAGCGGATAATAAGATATGGAACGCATCTCAAATAATTTTTTGGTGAGTCGAAGCATAATCGATTTTGTACATAAAACGATAAGCTGAGAAGAACAAATTGAGCAAAATCTTATGTACTAAGCATTTATAATTTAACCTCATGCATTGACCTCTATCAGAGGTTGTAAAACTTTTTGAGAAAGTGTGGTTGAGTTCTAAATTTTTTTAACAAGTGTAATTAAGTCTTCAAACTTGTTAAGTTGGAGCAATCAAATTCTTCTGTTAATTTCGTCCAGTTTGGTTAATCGAAAATACTGACATGATTTATTTTATTACTTTCTTAAAACACGCGCCGCTAACCAAGCTTTATAATACAAAAATTAGAAAGAAACACAAACTAAATTAGATTAAAAAATTAAAGAGCTAAAAGTTAAAAAAAAAAAAACACAAACTAAAGAGAAAAAAAGGCAAGCAATCCCTCATAGGTCCTTGCCAATGGGTTGTCATGTCCTTGCCCATCGTTAAAAAGGGCCGACAAAGGTTGACAGGGCCTCATCAATGGTTGTCAACCCTAAGCGAGGCCCTTGCCCGGATCTAAGGGAGGGTGAGGCCTTGCTGAGGGTTACCCAAATCCAGGCGAGGGTCGCTGGCCATCGGCAAGACCTCAATGACCTTCACTAGGCCCTTTTTGGCGATGGGTAGTGGCAGCGACCACTAGCATGGGATTGTGTTTTTTTTTATAGGGTTAATACCACGAAAAATCCCAAACTAGTATATTTGTAACAAATTTACCACAAACTAATTTTTTAACCACGAAAAATCTCAAATTGGTACGTTTGTGACAAATTTACATCAAACTAATTTTTTGACCCCAAACTGGTAAATCTATAACAAATTTACCTCAAACTGATACATCTGTGACAAATTTACCCTTCGTTAGTTTCTATTCAATTGGGTTAATACCACGAAAAATCCTAAACTAGCAAACCTGTGACAAATAGAGTGTAAAACCTCAAATTAGTATATTCCGTCAACTGTCACGTGTCATCAAATTCAACAATTTGACAGAAAAATTTGATAGAAACTAACGAAGGGTAAATTTGTCAAAAGTATACTAGTTTGTGGTAAATTTGTCACAGATGTACCAGTTTGTGATTTTTCATGATAAAAAATTTAGTTTGAGATAAATTTGTCACATGTATACAAATTTAGGGTTTTTCTTGGTATTAACCTTTTTTTTAATTGGGTTTTAAAAAAATATTATTTTTTATCTAACTTAAATTCAAGGAAGAAAATAATGAAAAATGCCACATAGGAGACAGAAAATAATAATGACAATGCTACGTTGGCATTTTTCGTTAGGCAAATCAATGGAGTTAACGGAAAGACTTAATTGTATTAACTTGACAAGTTTTATAACTTGATTGTATTTAAAAAAATAAATTAGGACTCAATTGTGAATTTGCGATAAGTTTTTACGACTTATAGTGGACTTATTAAAAATATATATGTGTTACGAAACAAAATGAGGTAAAATTAGTATAGGTGAAGGACTAAAGTTCTCAAATTTTACATTGCCATATGGATCTCGCACAACCAAATCTTTTAACTCGAGGAAGGAGATTAGTGCGTGACATTCCCGGGGTAATTTTTTATCTTTTATTTTATAGAAAATAGAAGTACGAAATTAATTTTTTTTGGGGGTAAAAAAGCAAATTAATGGTAAAAATTAAAGGAAATAAGCCACCAAAAATCATAAGCTATGCCCATTGTGACACATTTACCCCAACGTGTGACACATTTATCCTAAACTTTTACAGTGTCACATATTTACCCAAAACTTTTTCTTGTAACATAAAAAATCCTAAACTTATATCCGTATGACATATTTACCCCAAAAATTGATGTCACATAAATTTTTTGAGGTTCTTAGTGTTACAATAATAAAATTTGAGGTTTTTGGTACATAGGTATAAATTTAGGGTTTTTTATGTCATAGAAAAAAGTTTGGGGACAAATGTGTTATATGAATATAAATTTGAGATTTTTGATGTCACAAAAAATAATTCGGAGCAAATGTATCATAATGGGCAAAGCGTGGGGTTTTTTTTTTGGCTTTTATCCGCAACTAAAAACTAAAACTAAAACACTTTCTTTTTATCTTTTTTATCTTTTCCGGTTTGGGACTCGATCGAGTTCCTCAGAGCAGCAGCAGGAGAGAGAGAGAGAGAGCAGAGCAGAGCAGAGCGCAGAAGGAAGGAAGAAAGAGGGCAGCTCACCACCACCACCACCACCACCACCACCGACGATGATTGGAGTCAGCAAGATCAAGCAGTACTCCAACGTCCTCGACAAGCCTCTCAGCAAGGGCAAGCAAGAGGTCTCTCTCTCTCTCTCTCTCTGCGCGCGCGCGCGCGAAAGAAATGCTGAATCACGGGAAGAGGGCTGCGATGCTAATCGCTCGAGCCGGTCCCTTTTACTCGAATTCAATCGTTGTGCGCGTCTCCATGTCGCCCTGGATCGCGCGGGGCATGGATGGGCTTCGCTCGATTTTTGCTGTTCGCTTGGCCAGACCAGCGACGAGGACTTTCTTTTTTTTCGATCTGGGGCGCACTTCTTTGGGCAATTCATCTTGAATGCAATGCTTGGTCTGGGGGTTGTTGTTTAACTGGGACTAGAGTAGCCGATCTGGTTGGCTCGTTCTTCTCAAGCTACGTTGCTCCGTTTTGGTTCTCGAGGGGGGAGTTGTTCGAGAATTAGGTCGATTCTCGGCAAATGAATCAGCTATTCTCCAAATTCGCAGGGAAGAGTCTTCGCCTTTCACACCGGGGGGACGAAAAATAGACCCTTTAAGCCAGAGCCAGACCAGTTCTATTTGCTTCTGCTTTCTTAGCTTTCTTACTCTCTCAGATTAGCTGGGACCGTGATTCTCGTGGTTAGGTTTACTTTAAGAGCCATTGTTCTTATTCGTTTTGATGTTGTCCGTATATAGTCAAGGAATGTTGTGATGGTTGGGCCTTTTGTTTGGATCATGGGATGGATTATGTGTGCTTCGACAGAACTAATCAACAGGGGTTTTTACTCCGGGTGCAGGTCAGTTTGAGTGCCTTTTCTTTCTTGTTCTCGGAGCTTGTTCAGTATAACCAGACTCAGGTTGACAATATCGCAGAGCTGGAGCGCAGGTATATATTTTTCTTGTTCTCATTTGTACAATTATATAACCAAGCATGAAGCTGCCACCAAAACATACAAATTGACAAATGTTGCTTTTCACCTTTGATAACCCCTCACTTGTATGATTAAGGCTGGAGGATGCAGGCTACTCCGTAGGAGCTCGAGTTTTGGAACTTCTTTGCCACAGGGAAAAGGTAAGATGTGCAATGTGATTTCCCTAGTCAGTTACTGTTAGCGCTCTTAGGTTCTATCTAGTGAATAAAATTTTTTAAATTGTATTGTTGGGATCAATGGCCTTTTCTTTAGTATTTTGGCTCAATAGTTACCTCTGCTGAAGTACAGCATCTTTTTATGTTGGTTGCCATACATCACTGCAGCAGAAAGATTAGGGTATGCATCTAGTTGGGTTTCATACGCTCTTTTGTGTAATAAAAGAATCTTTTTGCGTGTAGGCGGATCTACTCTGATTGCACATTCAAGATATTGGATTACATTACATTGCACATCAATATACCGTGTGTAAATTCTTCAAGTTTGTGTTAGATTTCTGGAAATTTTATAGGCATACTCTTCCTTAGATTCTCAATAATATAGACCATATTGGTTCCTCAATATCTTGCAATTATGTTTTGCAATCACCGATGCATTCTATCACCAGAACAAATGTTCTATATTTGCTGTGGGCTAGTTAAAGTTAGAATGTGGCCAGGTGTTTTGTGTTTTTATTATGCAATCCTGTTGAACTAAATCTTGTAATGCTTTTCATTGCTGAAATAGATTCTTACTGTTAAATCGGAAGCTCGTGTTCTTTTCACAACATTTGCCAGCCAACAACTGAAGAATTTCTTCATGCTCATTTTGCTTTGTGACCCTCCATTTCCTAACCATTGATCAGTGTCATCATCCTTGCATCAGGGGCTTAGGCCATTCCTGTAGCTCTTCTATTGTTTTTTCTCATGTTCTCATTTTGCTGAAGACTTATTGTTTTTGTTCTGTGAATTAGTCTTTTGGTGCTAGATGTTAAGAGGCATGAAAACAACTTTGTTAAGACAATATAATATTGGCTTGAGAAGTCTGTGGAGCCTGTGATGCCATGCCATGTAATTTCATTGATAACTCATGAATAAGCACCTTTTGTGTTGGACTGTCATGCAACAGGAGTGGTAACTGTGAATATGATAATTTTGGCTCATCTGGTGCTTATTTTTGCTTCTGTCACAGGGAAATAGGAGGGAAACCCGTTTGTTGGGTATTCTATCGTTTGTACACAGCACGGTGTGGAAGGTTCTATTTGGCAAGGTGAATCATATAGCTTTTTTCTGCTTCATCATTCATGGTAACCTAAGGCTATGTTTGGGAGCATACTGAGGAAAGAAAATGCTTCATATTTCGAACTTTCCCTCCTCTTCTTTACTCGCAAAGTTTTAAAATTTTCAAGATTTTCCACTCCGGTTTCCTCTAATTTTCCACCATTTCCCAAGCATAGCCTAAAAGTTGTAAGTCGTTTTTGTTTCTTGTGGTGGGCTGAATATGACTGGGGGCTTTTTATACACGGCAGAAGAAGAGAAACATTCTTGTGTTAATGGAACTTGCAATTCTTTTCCTCCATAAAAAATTGATGGTTCTTAGCCTTCTTTTAATGTATATGTTATTTCCATAGTGGGTCTAATCTTTGTAAGACTCCTTTCATAGGTGGCTGATTCACTTGAAAAGGGGACTGAACATGAAGATGAATACATGATTAGCGAGAAGGAGCTCCTTGTAAACCGGTAATGATTCCCTGGTTGCTCATGATGTCTGTATAATCATGGGGAACCAGCTAAAGCTGTATTATTAGTTAATGGCCTGAACCTGATAAATCCAATCTCATTGAATTGTAGGTTTATATCTATCCCTAAAGACATGGGGACGTTTAACTGTGGGGCATTTGTGGCTGGAATAGTAAGGGTAAGTGCTACATTGCTTTGTCTTCATTAGCTGGTATTAGGCGATCTGGAGCTTTGACGGACTTTTCTTATACTTCATTGAAGGGTGTTCTGGATGGTGCTGGATTTCCAGCTGTCGTAACTGCACACTTTGTTCCTGTCGAGGGGCAACAAAGACCTCGAACTACAATCTTGATAAAGTTTGCAGAAGAGGTTATATCCAACTACTTACCCATTTTATGTTGTACTTCATTAAATTCATTTTTTTTACCTATTCTTGCCTTTTGCTATCCCTCCTTTCAGTTCATGTAAGTGATGCTCAAATGAGCCTTTGCATCATTTCTTTTTAACGACTCTGTAAATGCCCCTTGTGAGTTTTCCTCCACAAAATGCAATGTCATCTCATCTGTCTCCTGATGCAATATAAGTGTTGACAAGCACTTCTAAAGTTTTTATAATCATGACCGCTTGCTCAAATTATCCAGTCATTGGCTATATTTTCTTTCTAGAAAGTTTTTTCAAGCCATGAGTTCTAATGAGAGTTGTTTTTCTATTTCGTGCCTCTTTATGGTTGAGTCAACGAGAAACGACTCATTTTGCTTTCTATCAATACCCATGAGGAGTATGTTTTTCCTCACTTCATGGCACGGTGGTGTTCAAATGAAATTTGACTTCTCTTGTACTTTCATCTCCTAGGTACTTAGGAGAGAAGCGAGACTGGGTTGAGTTCCTCGCACATTCCTGCGTTACTTTCGTCAACTTTGATTCAATTCATACGGTCATGATGGAGAATTTGGCTGCTGCAAAGTAGTTTTCACTTGCCAGACACTACGTCATTTCCAATATCCCCCATTTCCAGCTTGACTTATGAGTGAGCATGAGATCTAGAGTGGTCTTGCCCCAGACACGATTATTTGAGTTATAGTGTTCCAGTTCATGTTGTTGCCCGAAAAATGGGATCGAATGAATGTTCGAGCAATATTGGTGATGATACAGGTACAGCTCTTGTATTTGGCAATCAGCAAGAATGACAACGAACTTTCTGTAATGATATGTCGAAGCTGACTATTGTATTTCATTCAGATTCTTGTATGTTTGCCTCACATGAGATATGGTTGTTTCATATAATCGTCATTTCGTCATATATGTGAGAGATTGTGATCCGGAGTCTTGAATTATATCATGATGCCCCGGGCTTCTTTGAGGTAGTAGTCCAATCCGTGTCGTCGATATAGTGCGGTGTTTACTGCGATCTTTTGCCGCATACAAAAATTGTTCAAACTTGCTCTATCGACTACTGCTATTTGCATTCAACACCGTTGCATGATGAACGAGAGATTGTTTCGCAACAACCATTTCTATATGGGTTAGACTTTCAATTCTAGTTCATTTATCAAAACATTACATGCCCTTCCTGCCTGTTCTTAATTCTATATATGACTTTTCCCTTCAATATTGGAAAAAAAAAAAAGATCATTAAATGTTCCAAAACTAAAACATAATTCGACATGCCAATACTTAAATACTTTTGAAAGGTTTCTAGTGTTACGGGTTAATAAAAGTAAAACCGCGAGTTTAACAAAACTTACAAAAGGTCAAGATTATTAAAAAGAGAATCACTCCGACGAGCCTTATGTACAATTTAACTTCCATTCGTGTGCCTTCATATCAATGCAGATTCCATTAAAAATGCCTTGAATAAGATTGATTGAGTCTACTAAAATTATAACTTAGGGAAATTCACAATCCATTCAAAAAAAGTATAAGTTCTCGATTGAGAGATGTGTTCGATATAGGATTTATTGTTCAAAACGCGCTAAAGTGTTCTGGCATGTTAGCAACTGCACATGTCTAGATTGGGAAATTTATTTGAAGATGTATTCAGAAATGAAATTACAACAAAATACAGCATTTTATCTATAATTCATTTTCCTTCAAACTCGAACTTATATTCCCCCCTCTTCTTTTTTTTCAGAAACTCGAACTTATATCCGACCAAAAACAAAAAAGTCGAACTTATGAACAAGCAAAAAATAATTAAAAGGGCAATTCGGTAATTCACCCAAATTAGGGTTTTTGGTCTTAGAACCCATATAAAGTCAGGGAACCTATCATCTTCACTCAACTGCAGTCTAACGAGCAGCCGTCGACAAAAGCAAAGGTCCGCAACCTCTCTTTCGTTCCCTTTTCACCTCCTCCTTTGTCGGTGAACTCGATTACTCGTGATATTTCGATTGGAAATTTTCCACGCGTTGCATTTTTCTGCTCAGGAGTTGAACTAGAGTGTAAAGGTTTGATCTTTTAATCCATTGTAGATGAGGTGTGAGTAAGGCTGGTGGTTTTGATTGGTTTTCGTGGTGTTCTTTGTTCTGGGCATACATCTTATGAAGCCACTGAGCTTTTTGGCGATAGAAATTTGAGATTTTATGATAGAATTTGGGACATTTTCTGTTTCCCATGTCTCCATGCATTTCTCTGTCTGCTTTTTGAGATGAAGAACCGCCCTGCACGTATTGCATTGATCGAGCTATTCTGCTTTGTAGTGTATTTATCTTTTTATGTTCCTGAAAGAAGCACTTGGTGAGGTTCCTTTTAGATTAAGATAAAAGAAGCACTTGGTGTAAGGTTCTCAGCATGTTTTGAATGGCAATAGTGTATCTTGAATCCTGATTTTGCTCCCCTGTTTCTCTTCTCTTTTTTCTAGTTTTATTAACGTGAGCCGCACCTTATTGTGTTGTTTGTAACAGGAAGGGATAGCCTGATCATCAATCAGAAAAAATGTCGGGGTGAGTGGAGATCAATCCGTTCACTATGTTCCATTGCCATATTTTGTTGCTTCTATGTACCTATCACGAGTAGCAAATTGCAACGCGGAATTCTATTGTTAGTTCACTGAGAAGATCAGACGCAGGTTTTGGTTTACTTTGATTTTGAAAGAAAGACATCATTTCCATGGGCTTTGAGCTTTGTCGCATTGATGAAGTTTTTTATTTAGAAAAGAGGGTTTGGCTTACTTTTCAGAATTTGGAAATCCAGATAATGGGAAAATGGGTGTCTCCTGTCGATAATAGTATGTGGTAAGAGAAGACATTTATAGCACTATAGCTCCTCCAAAATGTGGATAGATGTATCCAAGCGTATCTGGACACATCAAGAATAGGCTGTTTATTCTATTTTGGAGATAGGGATATGGTGTTTTCTACAGCACTATCGGACGCACATGTGATTCTGAACGTGTTATGTTGGTTGATATTGCAGAATTTTGAATATTTGAAGTAATGCGTTTGGTCGTCCGGATTTTTTGTTAGGATAGGACTGAATAGGATAGGATAAGAAATCTTGAGATTTTGTCATATCCTATCTACTGATTGGTGAACAGGGGATTTAAAGTCGGATATACAACTAGACATCTTGAGGATGAACAAGTTAAGGCTACTTTTTAAAATTTTCTTTCCTCAAAATAGCTACTTGTGAGGCTTTGGTGGCGGCGGTGAGGAAGTTAGGGGGAGAGAATTATAGTTAGAAGCGATTAGTCGGTGGCGCTGCCATCGGCTGCCGGTGGTGGTGGCCGATGGTGGTTGACGGTGGCGACGGGCAGCCGACAGTGGCAGTGGGAATGGGTAACGATGGAGGCTAGTGGCGAGAAGGTTGAGAAGAGAGAATTCTGGTTAAAGGCGGGCGGGCGGCCGGCGGTGGTGACGGGCAGCTAGCGGTAGGGGTGGGTGGCGACGGTAGGGGTGGGTGACGACGACGGGTGGCGACGGAAAGCAATGGCATAGGGTGGTGGCAAGGAGGTTGGGGGGAGAGAAAGGGAAGTGAAATCCTATCCCACCTTATCCCATCTCCTCCCTAGGATAATTTTATTCCCCCTATATCCCCTCTATATCCCCCTTTATCCTATCCTGAACACCTACCAAACACATGATAGGATATAACATATCCTATCCTGCCTTTTATCCTAACGACCAAACGCAGCCTAGGGTTTTTATTTTGTGCAAGGACTAAGATAGCAATGCAAATTGTGTGATATTGCTGCTCTTTTTTTCTTGTTGTTTTACGGCAGTAGGAGCATTCCTTTATTGTCATCATGGAAGTTTGCAATTTTGTCCTGTGTGCTCTCTTTTAACTTGTGCTCTTTGCCTTTCTATTGTACAGAGAAGAAGCTGTCCCTGCCGCCGCCGCCGAGATCCCTGCACCGGCTCTTGGTGAGCCCATGGACCTCATGACTGCTTTACAAATTGTCCTGAGGAAGTCTTTGGCCCACGGTGGGCTTGTACGTGGTCTCCATGAAGGTGCCAAGGCAGTTGAAAAGCATGCCGCATTGCTCTGCGTATTAGCAGAGGACTGCAATCAGCCTGATTATATTAAACTTGTAAAGGCACTTTGCAGTGAGCACAACGTCAGTTTGATCAATGTGCCCAGTGCTAAATCCCTTGGCGAGTGGGCTGGGGTAAGTCCAAGTCTACTTTCAATTTGTTCGCATTTCTCTTCATACAGCTTTGCAAATGAATGAATTGCCAAGTTTGAGCTGTCTTGTACAGTGTCAGTGGATCTTGTTTTCTAATGGAATTGTTTATGCAGTTATGCAAGATTGATTCTGAAGGAAAAGCAAGGAAGGTCGTCGGTTGCTCCTGCGTTGTTCTAAAGGTACTTATTTCACTATCTCTGCTGGATTTTAGTAACTTCTTGCTGGCCTATCTTGTTTCTCTCAATGACGTGTGGTGACCTTATTATACTGATGGATCGTAGAAACATTTCTAACAGGTATAAGTTTAGAACAGATAAGTGGTCATCTATGATGCTCAACAGTGGTGTAGAATGTTTGTTTCTGCTTGCATATAGTCTTTTTCAAGCCACACTCTCATATCAATTCACAGGATTTTGGAGAAGAGACCGAGGCTCGCCATGTCGTTTTGGAGTATGTGAAGTCACATTGAGAAGTATGAAGCTCTTTCGGTCAAGAGAGGCTTTCCTTAGTTGAATGCTCCAAGGTTTTGTGATGGTTATAGTTGAACCATGTCTTATTTTTGACCAGTGTCTGCTCAACTATGAGGGATGTATCAAGTTATCAAGTTTGAAAATTTTCCAATTCAGTCCATCATATTCCATTAAGGTCCCTGCACAACCAATCTGATTTGGGAGCTCAGAACTCTGCATCACATCCTTTCAAATAGTGGTTTAATGCTTGATTCAGTCGGTATGTCGTTTTACTTTTTATTGGCTATCGTCTAGTCTTTTTGACGAATTCTACACTCATAGTAGCTTCCTAATCTGTACATTTCTTCAAGTGCTCTTTGGGTAAGTCTGATTTTTTTGAACCCCTTGCTCTTTGGAGCTAAAAGTTAGAGCAGTTCATTCACTAGAATACTAATATATTGGGAAATTTTTGAGAGAGAGAAAGAAAAACACCCGGTTTAGACTTTCTTTGTAAGAAGAACTCTCAAAGTGGCACTTGCCTTGGCGGACCAAAGTGACATGACCGGCGCATGGTCGTCGTCGGGAGTTGCTTTTTATCATCGGCAACTAGGCGGGGTCGTTTGGAACACGGTGATCCACTTTGAGGGGTGTTCTGAGACAATTCTTTGGGGTGACATTTAATAAAAAGGCCTCTAATCTTGGGGTATTTTTGGAATTTTGGATTAATATATTGAAGATTTTAAACAGCACAGTAACTCTTACCAACATAGATTAACATAACAAGGCGGTGTGATTATGTCTATGAGTTTTGACAATTTGCTCATTCTTACTATATGGCTTGAGTTTTGACAAGGTACTCATTCCACGCACCTTGACGAGTCCACCTTTTCGGATGACTTTTTTGTTCTTCGGGTGACTTTACATATGCACTTTTCGGGTGTTTCCTTTAAAATTTGAATTAGATAAAGAGATGAGCAAACTCTATTACCATCTAAAATCAAAATCTTGTTAATTATATGCATCAAAATAAATCCGGATCCAACATATCTCGTGGGATTTATGTAAGGTCTATACGGAATATTGAATTTGACAACACGTGGTTTACAAATATTGCACGCTCACTAAATAATTCCTTATCATTTATGATCATCGCCAGGTCACAATGTAAGATGTCCACTTAATATTTTCTCATAACATATAGACCCGGCTCTTTTGGGCTAAGAAAAAAGAGATAAATAAGCTTACCCTTTCATGAACTGTCATCTTCCTTTTCCGTCCAATGCAGCGGTTGACCATATAAGTGCGAGAAATGCATGCGGAATCGATTCAATTTAACCGATAACATGGTTATGTGATGGACACGGTGAATCATAATACACGAAATCTTTACATATACAGATATAGATTTCCTTCTTTGTCGAAGGATTTGACGTCGATCTCATCTTACATTGTTCAAGAACTGACTCATGAACTGTAATTATCAAGGAAGGACTCGCTTCTCTCTCTTTGCTACAGGCACTGCTGCCGTTGAGCTGGTGAACTGTTGCGGACGCGCTTTGATCCCCTCTTTCAAGTGCGCCAAACTGTTGTCCTTGTTTTGACTTTGGAACTCAGCTTTGGAATTTATGAGCTTAGTCAAATCCTATCTGCTATTTGATTATGCAGCAGATGGATTAGGTTTGACCTATAACGATGGATCTCTCTCTCTCTCTCTCTCTCTCTCTCTCTCTCTCTACAATTTCTACTCAGCTTGTGACCCTGAAAACAAAGTCGATGAGGGGGTCTCATCTGATGTCCCAGCCGACCAGATTATTTAATGAAACCCTTATTGCAGGACGGCACTTTAGGGCATAATCATTGGATTAAGCGATTTAATCTGTTCTAATTGTGGATCCAAACCATGTAGTTGTGAGTAACAGAGAATGACTTTTAAACTATCTTGGAAAATAACAAGTCAAGAGGGGATCCCTAATTGAAAATTCTAGCAATAGCATGTAGTTTTGTGGAGCGGAACTTCACATCAGCTGTCTAGAAAGTCAAAACCATATATTTTTTTTTTATTTAAGATCCTTATTGATGCTCCGGACAATTGTAAGTATACTGCACGAGGAATATTTCATCTTTTTAAAGGTAATGATTACGCATAACACGAGACAATGCATTATAAATTGCGAAATTTCTTTATTTAGTTGGTTAACCAATGTTCTTAGCACACTCGTTAATGAAATCCCGTTTTTGAAAGGGTTTCATGAACCGGGTTAGGATATTAAAATATTATCTACCGTTATCAAGTGACCTTATATATTTAGAACATTTGAAGGTACGCTCGACTTTAAGGGTATCGAGTTCGACTCATCATGCATTTTTACAAATTATTTCACCCACACGTGCTGGATTCGCCTGGATCAGACCTTCCATCATCCTACTAGGCTTTGCTTAAGGGAGATTGCTGAGATCTAAAAATACTTTGGCTATCGATGACAACTTAATCATCTAGAACCAACGTTGGCACTTCAATTTTCAAGAACCAAAAACTGTGCACAAGAGGTGAAAGTCATTGTAATCATACCATGTGGGTGAACTCCAGCTGATGATCATCATATAATTCTTGAACCGTGGCCAAAAAAAAGAAAGAAATTCGATTGGACTATGGTTTTTAAATACTTCTATTTGTCTTGTCTTCTGAGAGCTTTTTTCTAATTCTCGAAGGGCAATCAATCCCTTATTCATTGAAACGTCTAGGAATTGGCCAAGTTTCCAAGAGAGAATCATACCGATTTTCTCAATCAAGTGTAGGGCTTGAGATTGAGTTTCATGTTGTAGGTGGAACGCATGTGTCTATATCTAGCTTCATCAAGGACTTAGAACACTAGAGAATGAGCAAACAAGGTAATAATTACCTGCGCGTGCATCATTTAATATGAATTTAGGGTATTAATGTTGACTTGGCTTGTGGACTCCAATGGGTGGAATGAGAGAGAGAGAGAGAGTATAGATTGGAACTCTAAGAAAAAGTGGTGATAGTGATTGGTAGAAGATAAGGACGCATAAACCCACACCATCTAAAGATAATTCGACTCTATGTTTAGGGAAATTTCAGTTTCATATAATTGGTCTTTAATTTGCCTTTTCAATTTAGGATACATTTATTTTGCAAAAAATTCAAAATTTAAAAATAATGGTTTACATCGTTTATAAAAACTAGTCAACATATAGTATTTTCATTATTGACAACAATTTATGCTTAATTATTTTTGTGGATGATGAAAATATTTTTCATTCATTCATTTGAGTGAGCGATACAAATGATTATTTTTCCTAAAATAATTCTTTTGCGCGAAACAAGGCACCTTCAGAGCCAATTCAAGGAGTTTCGCATAGAAAATAGAAATCTCTTGCTTGATCATGTGTCTATGCTAATCAATATGAATCCATAAAGCTGAGTTAAATAAACCTAAACCTCCCAAGTTCCTTTTAGAATTGTAAGTCAAGGTCGAGTAGGACGGCTTCACTTTCTTTCTTTCTTTATTTAAAGACACATTTAATTTAGACCCGGTATTTCAGGGAAAAAGATAGCAGAAGAATACAATCTATTTTAGAAATTAGCCCATCATTAAAGAGTCCACGTGAGAATGGAATTGATATTTGATAGGGTCGCTCGTGCATGAGAGGTGAAATACTTTGTTATCTCCCTGGCCATCCCTTTGTTTTTCTTCCATCTTTAATTCTTTTTTCCATATGAGATTAGAAAAAATTATTTATGTGTTGAGACCGAGATTGCGAGAAGATATTGTTGGGAAGGAGACCTAAAACAAGCAAAAATACTTGTATGGGGAAGACAAATTATGAAGGGATTGAGGGCCTATTTAATTGTTCGTTTGATTCACGAAAAATTCAAGATTTGAAAAATATTTTTCAAAAATGTGATTGGTTATATTGCTCAAAAAAATTAATGAATAAAAAATATTTTCATCATTTAAGGAAAAAGTTATAAATTGATGTCGAAATGATTTTTATTTTTATTTTTATGAATTTGAGGTAGTGATATAGTAATAGCAGCATGGAAGCGGACCACCCCCCAAACCAAAAAAAAATAAAAAAATTTAGGTTCTTCGGAATTTTCTTATGTAGGAAAAATATGCCTCGCTTTTCACAATGACAAAAAATGTTTACTTTTGACCATACCAATTTGCTACCTCTAAACAAAGTTTCTATTTTGAAAAGACCAAATTATACCTTTTACAAATCCCCGAACCAGCAAACTCCACTACGAACCTTAGCCTACGTTCCGAACCCTATCTCCACTGCACACCATTGACTGACGCCGGTGCCGTCGACCTCCCACCCCACCACGGCCTTTGCCGCAGTCCACTCCCCTCTGCACCCATTGCCGTGAGATGCCAGATTCGGACCATGGTTGTGAACTCGGACTTGGGGCGACCGTAGCCACATGACGCCAAAGATGGCACAGCCACGGCGAGAGCTCGAGAGGTCGGAGGAGATCGGAGAGACATCAGAGATAGAGAGATGCAGACGAAGGAGGGAGAGAGAGAAAGAGACAAGGCACCAATGAGAGAGATGAAGGTGTGCTTGTATGGTGTGGATATGTTGGAGAGGGGCGAGGGTATTTTTGTAAAGTGATATGGTAAAGTTGTGAATAGGTGAATAATTTTGCCGAAATGATGTATCTAACTTGTAATTTTGAAATTAGATGTATGCTTTTGATCATGGAGGGAAAACCTATGCAATTTTTAGTATTTTCCTTTTTTTAAAAAAAAATCTACGGTCAATATGCATGTCCATATTATTCTTTGTGGGGGAGGGTTTCATTGCTATCTGGGCGTGTAATTTATGGTTATAATTAGTCCTAAAATACAACATAAATTCAATTATGTTATGTTGCTTAGGCTCTTGAAATGAGAACAAACATATATATATCTTGTCAATTTTAGACTAATTTTAATTTAAGCTTCATTTGTTTCACGTAAAATGAATAATTTGAAAATTATTTTTTTTAAAACGATCACTCGTGCCTAGTCAATGAAAACTGTTTTTATTATGGACAATAATCTATAAACATCTTTTCTTCTTTTTCCTATTTTTCGCAAAACAAACTAAGCCTTAGAGAGGAAAAATTAAATTTGAGAAAGAAAATAGGTAGGTGAAGGTAAAAAAAAAGAGTTAAACTACTCAGTACCCACCAAAAACTACACCGAGTGAAATTCCTTAATCGTCTTCAAAGTGTAATGACCAACTCCATCCTACTCTCAATTTTTCTTTTTCTAAATTTGGGAAAATCCCGTTTTTCAATTATCGAAAGAATAACAAAATGCTCAATCAATGTTTGTGTCTTCTGAAACGAATCAGTATAGCGGCGAAAGGAAAAAAAAAACGGAGAAAATAATATTCAAATGATTTAATTCTCTCCATCCAATTAAACTCGTTAATTGCGTTATTGATTTAACAAGACATTGTGCAAGGAATAATATATAAATCCATTTTTTTTTCTAAAATTGATGACGTCACGAGCCGAGAGACATGACGCGACGGAACCAGCCCCCATAAAACAAACGTTCGAATCCGGAAAGTCCATCCATCATCACTCGTCGCTTCCTTCTCTTTCCCCAACCCAACGCAACCCCACTTCTTCTTCTTCTTCTTCCTCTTCTTCTTCTTCTTCAGAGCACGCGAAAAGATGCAACCTCCGCCGTCCTCCAGAGAGATCCAGAGCCTGAACTCCCTCCTCGGCTCCTCCCAGATCTCTCTCCACGACCTCCACGCCTCCGCCTCCGCCACCAGCGACGACTTCTTCGACCAAATGATGCTCTCCGCCGCCCTCCCCACGTGGCCCGACCTCGCCCCGGAGGACGCGGACGGCCCCACCGACTTGCCCACCGACCCGGCGCCGTCCACCAAGCACGGGCCCGCCGGCGCCGGGCTCCACCGCTTCGACGAGCCGGCGGCCATCCTGGCCTCCAAGCTGAGGCACCACCAGATCGGCAATGGCGGCCCGAAGACGGCGATGATGATGCAACAGCACCAGATGTTGATGATGCCCCACGACGTCGTCAACGGTTCGGGTCAGGTAGGTTCGCGTCTGTCTTTTCACTTGTTTTTGCTCTGTTTTCAGGGTAGAAAAAAAAAGTTGGGATTGTGATTACAGAGGATTCCAATTGATCGAAAGTTGTGATCGTTTTCAAAATCGGCCGTCGAAAAATCATATTTTTACGGATTCGATTTTGACTTTGCAGGGAGGAGGACACGGTCTCGCTGGCGGCGCCGTACAATCTCTGTTCGATGGATTCGCTGGATCGCTGCACGCGTCGGGTCAGGCTCCGAACCCGACTCAGCTCTTTCACCCTCCTCAGGCATCTCTCTCCCTCTCCCTCTCCCTCTCTCTGCTTGAACAGCTGAGTTTATCAGAGATTAAAGCTGATCCTTTTCTGGCTGTCCTCTGTAACTGTCTCCCAGGGAGGAGGCGCAATGCATGCCGCGCCCAATTTCACGGCTCAGGCGGCGGCAGCGGCGAGCGCGTCGACGGCCGGCGGCGGCGCGGCCGGCGGCCAGCCGAAGCAGCAGAGGGTGAGGGCGAGGAGAGGCCAAGCCACCGATCCCCACAGTATTGCCGAAAGAGTAGAATCCCCACGTTCCCTCTTCTTTTCCGTCCATTGCAATTTTCTCTCATCGATATATACACACTGAAAAAAGAATTAGAGTTTCGGCAATCTTTTTCATTTTTTCCTTCTTTTTTTAATTCCATTATGATTGAAATTAAATACATTTCATGAATAAATAAATAAATAAAAAGTCCCTTTTTTTCCTCCTTTCAATTGTTGCAGCTACGCAGAGAGCGAATCGCAGAGAGGATGAAAGCTCTCCAGGAGCTGGTCCCCAACGCCAACAAGGTCAGCATATTTTCCTAATCCGCCACGATTTTATGACGTCATTTTTGGCCAAAATGCCGTGAGGATAAAAGGAATTTTGCTAAGAAAACATGTCGAGAGCACGTCTTAAGGCGACACGTGTCGATCGCCCCGGGGGGGGCGGGGTTGTTTCGTGCGATGGATCACCGTCGGGTCAGCTTATCCTTTTCTCGTTCGCTTTTTTTGTTTGTTTTTATGGCTGTTGGTGTGTCTTTCCGTGCGTCCGGAAAATTAGAGGCGGTCCCCACCACTGCACTTCCGGTTACCGTATTTATCGGATGGATATATTAATTGGGCAAAAAATTATTATTAAGTAGTAGTGTAGTACTGACTTTTTCCCCTTTTTGTTAAGTCATTTTTAATTTAATTATTCACAGTTTAATTGAAAGAAAATGATATTGATGTGGGGGTGTTAATGGTACGACAGGCGGACAAGGCCACGATGCTGGATGAGATCATAGATTATGTGAAGTTCCTGCAGCTCCAAGTCAAGGTTCGCTTTTTTTTCTTCGGTTCTAGTCGTTTCGAGAAAAATTGAATAATTTAAAAATTATTTTTTAAAAATTAATTGCTTGTGCTGCTTGAAATAATTAATTAATTCTAAGACGTTTTCTCTATTGACAACATCTTATATCTAAATATTTTTGTGAATGATAAAAGTGTTTCAAGAAAATATATTTTTTAAATTATTTATTTTTCACGAAAGAAACGAAACCTTCATTTCCCTTTTTTTTTTCTTGAAATTCCGCTCTTAATTGATTTTGTATTAGAGAATTGGAATTTATTTCCTTTTTTTTCTCCCCTCTATTGTTACGGAAAATTGAACTGCTCTAATTCACTTTTTTTAATAGGGAATTCTTTCTTCTTTCTTTTTTAATTCCTTTTGGGAGCAGGTGCTGAGCGTGAGTCGGCTGGGCGGAGCAGCTGCGGTGGCTCCTCTCGTGGCCGATATGTCCTCCGAGGTACATTTTCCATTTCTCTCCCTATTCCCCCCCCCCNNNNAAAAAAAAAAAACAAGGAGAAATTTCCATGGGTCGGGCGGCTTTTCTAGAAAAAGAGTGGCGGAAGAGCAATGTTCCCTTGCCAACACATATACGGTCGTACGCATTCAACTAGAACATCGTAGTCCGAAATTCTCAATCGACATAAAACGACAATCCCAAAAGCAGCAGCACGCCTGCCCACTTTCACCCCCTTTCTGTTCACATCGCTCTCTTTCTACAACAATGGGATAGAATTAGTGGGTCACGTTTCATGTTCCTTCTAAACATGTCGTCACGCTCAATGTGGTGCATGACACGGGATGGTCGTTTCCCTAGGGAGGAGGTGGCGACTGCATCCAGGCAGGTGCCAACGGCAGGGGGCAGCACGGCAACAACGGCGGCAATCGGGCGGCATCGTCGTCGACCGGCGATGGCCTGACAGTGGCGGAGCACCAGGTGGCCAAGCTCATGGAGGAGGACATGGGCTTGGCCATGCAGTATCTGCAAGGCAAGGGGCTCTGCCTCATGCCCATATCCCTTGCCACCGCGATATCCACTGCCACGTCTCACCGGTCGAGGAATGCCAATGCAGCGGCGGCGGTCGGTGGCGAGGGGCCCACCTCTCCCAGCATGTCGGTCCTGACCGTCCAGTCAGCAACCCTAGGCAATGGCCCCGGCCGCGACGGCAGGTCCGGCAGAGATGCCACCTCTGTCTCAAAGCCGTGACGACGGGCCGTTCGATCGGTTCGGCACGAAAACTCGGGGTGAAAATTGGGCAGAAAGGTACCTCGACGACGTGGAATCAACGGGACATCCCGAGTCTTGAACTTAAAAGTGCCAATACGACATCGCGGTAGCGACGTTTTGGGGGGAAAAAAAAGCTAACTTTAACAGAAAGTGCCGGCTACTACTACAAGCTACAGACAAGAAGGAAGGCGAGATTGAAACCAAATTCAGCGAACCTACTTTTGTTTTGAGGTCCTGACATTAATATTATTCTAGGACGAGTATTCTCTTACTTTTTGTTACTTTCTATGTTATTAATGTTATTGGAAAACATCTTCGCTTTTCCCTTTGATGGGATTGGTTCTAAATGCTATTCATGATTATCAAATTATAGCTCTTAATGACTGCTTAATCACGGGCTTAGCTCCCACTCAACTTCCGTGATTAAATAGAAATTTTCTTTTAGCTTCACCTAAGAAGGTTGAAAATTGAAATACTAGCTAGCAGTTGTATTTTTCCAAAGCTGTGAGTGGTCGATTAACTTGCGTTTGTTTTGAGAAAAATTTCATGATAAAGAAATATACATGTTATTTTCCAAACTTTAAGAATGCTTAATATTTTATTTGTTTTACCATAAATGATTTTCAGTTAACTTATCATCTTCAGCAATCCAAAAACGTGAAAGTTCAGAAAACTAATTCGATCGGAAAATTCTTTCGCTCAAACAAACGTACCCTCAATGTCATGTGGATGAACTAATGACTTGAATTATCATTCGTAACTTTTTCTTTCATTGGAATGGGATGGATAAGCTTTACCGTGATTAGTAGATAGTATGGATACTGAATAAGGACATAGAAATGGAAATGAAAACATATATTCTAGCATAGGCTTTGGAAATAATTAAGTAGCTAATTCGTGTCATGCACGAAAAGTTTATTGACCCCCACGTTTCGTGCATCGACAGAACTCAGCAAGAGCAAATCAGTTCTCAGCATAAAGAATACACGCATGTTATCTGATAGTATAAGAACATGGACAGGAGTTGCGTCTGGGACATTATTCTAGGATTGTGCCCAGATCTTATGGCTCCAGTTTCAGATAGACATGCATGTCGTGGTTGGCAGCAGAGAGTGTCGCGTCCGGATCAAGCGTCTGACCATTCAGCCAAACTCTCAAGTTGCAAAGTGGTTGTGATATGCGAGGGAAACCATCACCTTCTATTGATTGAGGACCCTCCTATTCTACCGTGTCGAAAGGTCTTGCACGACACTGTCGAGCGAGATCTAGAATTCTGTCCATTCGAGTGGCTAATCTGATGAGAGATGCTCGTATCCAACGGCTAACAATCCTTTTGTTCAATCCAACGTCCCGTGCTTAGCACAGCGAGTCTGTCTCGCTTTACAGCACGGCACCGTAGAATGGTAGACTATTTAAACATCCTTTAATAGTATCTTAAAGGGACATATTGAGTACTAAACCAACATTAGAAAGTCCAACCCCAAAAAGATTTGCGACGTGGAATGTTTTTTCTATTGTGGAGGGAGACACATGTATATAAAAGACATATAAATCCTATTGTCAAGCAACGTGGGATGGTTTTTCAATGAACGGAAAGAATTCTTCAATTCTAAGGGAGGAGGAAATGGCTACTATTACAAAATGTAATGCATCCAAACCAAGAAAAATATCATGAAGACCGCCTGGCGACTAACAATGGTATTGGGCTTTGTCATAAAGGCCCCAAGCTAGTCCAGTTCTCAACAACTCGACCGACCATTTGAGTCTACAGAACCATTACTCAATAGGCAATATTCATTTTCCTCTTCACCAAAGAGAGGCCGGTATTTCTCAACATTGGTCTCACACCCGTTACGAAAAGCTGGAACTTTAGAGGACTATCGAGGGCATCCTCCCTCAGCACCACTCGTGGCCCGTTCGAGGCAGGTGAGTCCTATCACCATAGCCCTACCGAGGTGCTAGACGTTGAGAGACCATCCGTCAAGGCAGCCTATGCGGACTACAACGGCAAGGGGGGATCGAACTCATGACCTCGCATTTGAGAATATTAGCTTGTACCGGTAGGCCACCGCTACCGGCGGTCGGGCCGGGATAAAGTTGACATAGATTCAGTTGTTTGGCTTAGTCTCTGGCTGCTTTGGAGACTTGTGAGTGTGGAAGAACTTTGAAAAGCATGTTGGGCTCCAAATGTCCTTTGACCCAAAAGATTTTGGGTATTTGATAAAACTATTCCGCAGCCCTTTCTACCCAAATTCTATCTTTTATTTAGAGTCCTAAATCTAAAATAATTACCCGATTACTTTCACTCGAGTTCCAAATGTTACGTTTTGCCCCCAATCTCTTGGTATGCAAGAGCTCCTACAGAATCTCATTTAGGCCACGACGCCATAACAAGACGTTAGAGATGGCAAACAAATTTTTTTGTTCAGATTTCCCGTTCGATTTCGACACGGCTTTTACATTAACAAGGAAGTGGACTTGGAAATTATTTACGTAAGAGAAGGCGGACTTTCTTGTCATAATTTTAAAAAGTACAAAACCTTATAAAAACGGAGCCAACTTTCAATTAACGATTTGTCTGTCATTTGGTTAATTTAATGAACTCGCAAAACAGAGATTATTTTTAAATTATTTTTATAAATGGATTGTGTAGAAACGGGTGGCTCTCGAGTAGTTTGGCAGAAAGAGCTGTACTATATGCGTCCTTGGCAGCAAGGCTCGTACGAGTAGCTTTTGTCATTGACATTACCTTAAACTGGTGAGATAAACACTCGGTCCGCACTATGTATTATGTACTTGTGGTCGGTCATGGGTATACTAATCAGGTACCTTTTTTCTTTCTTTTTTAATTAATTCGAGAGTACGGACGCGGAGACGGAATTACCTGTAAGCCCGTGTAACATTCTACAAACTCCATTAAAAACGATCAAGCCTAAATTTTGTACATGTGGTTCTTGTAAAAACAATAAACTAACAAGATGAGATTGGGTAGTGATTGCCAATAAGAGTTTTGTATTTCAATGATAGAATTTTTGTACATTCTTCGGCTATGCAGTGTGGTGTCTTTTTATACTACAAGCTAGCGTTACAGAATTAAGGAAGAACACAATCATAATCTCTTTTCTTTGGAAAGAATTGATCTTGCTTGTTGAGCAAGTGGTAGAGAGATTGTAGCTGACTGAGATTGTGCTTGATGCGCAAGCAGAGAAGAGATCATAGCCGAATGAGATTGTGCTTGATGAGCAAGTGATGGAGAAATTGTAACTGAATCAAGACACGTCATCATTTCCTTTGATAGTTCCGATACATAGCAATTTGTACTCAATTGATCGATAATCACGACACTCCGTTATTATTAAAGGACGTGATGTCTTGTGAAGCAGGCACATGGAGAACTCCAAGGAAGGTTTTGCCCGTGTTAATTTCGCTAGTGCTAACGGTCCACATAAATCAACCAATTTATATATTTATATATAATAAGAAGATAAATTAGAGAAATGTACGAATCATAAACAAATCGACGCATCAGTGATTGTTCAAGAAGAAGAGACCGGAGAGGCTCTTTTGAGATTTAAGCTTGCGTTTATTTCACGAAAAATAAATAATATGAAAAATATTATCAGAAAATAATTGATTGTATCGCTTAAAATAATTAGTTATTAAAAATTATTTTCATTATCAAAAATAATTTATGTCTATATATTTTCTTGAACAATAAACATATTTTTAGTTTATTCATTTTTGTAAGAGATACAAACGATTATTTTTAAAAATATAGTTTTAAATCATTCATTTTTTCGTCAAACAAGCGCATCCCAAGTCTGGATATCTTCGTGGGGCTAGGGTCTGTGTTAAGGCCCCGAAGAAATCTAAAATATAAAATCAAAATTGACAAAGGACTTTAAGCAATGAAATTCGTAGCAAATTCGCACCTTTTTGCCACCAAAAATGGCCCACAAATAATACTATTAGCGACGAACTTTTCGTGACGAAAAGCTGCCGATGCATTCACGCGGACTTGCAGTAACAAAATATTTCGCGGCCAACTTCAACGCTGTTTCTTGTGGCGAAAAACATATGGACTCGTAACTACGAAGCGTCTTGTCATCACGAATTTTCAGCAACGAAAATTCCGTGACTAAGGGTGCGTTTGGTAATATTTTTGTTCTCGGGACAATTTCTATTCAGAAATCATTTTTTCTATTTCTATTCTATAAATGAGTTTCTAATCATAGAAATGCGTTTGGTAACTGCACAAAATTTCTATTCCCTGAATAGAAATGTGTTTAGTACGATCCTAAAAATTTCTATTTCAAATTTTCTGATTTTCTAATTTTGATTGGCAGCAATCAGCAGCAATCGGCAATGGCGGTGACCGATGACTGGCCATCGGAGGTAGCAGGTGGTGGTCGACGGCGGGCAACGAGTGGTGGCCAATAATCGACGATCGACGATCGTGGCGATGACTGGCGGTGGTGGCCGACAATCAGTGACTAGAGGCGGCGGCAACCGGCGGTCGTGGTGACTAGCCATCGGAGGCAACAACGGTGGGCGGTGGCCGGCAATTGGTGGTCGGCAACCGTCGACTGGAGGCGGTGGCAACTGACCCCCTGAAGACAACGGCGGTGGGTAGTGGCCGACAGTGGGTGGTGAGTGGCGGTGGGTGGTAGCTGGCAACTAGTGGTCATGAGCAGTGGTGATTAGCGATCAGAGGCAGCGGTGATTGACGGCCGTGGTGACCGGTCATCGGAGGCAGCGATGGCGGCCAGTGACTGGTGGCAACGGGTGGACTCGTGGATGTAAAGACAAGTATTAGGTTACGTGAAACTTGTTTTTCTAAAATGACATTGTTTTTCATTTTGTTCTCAGGAACAAAAAGATAAAAAAAATTTTACTTCTTATTTCTGTTCAAAATCTATTTTCGGGAACAATTTTTGTTCTGGGAAATAAAAATTTTAAGTTACTTTATCAAAAAGGTTTCTGTTCTTTTCACATTCCGGAGAACAAAAGAACCAAAACGTTACCAAACAGAGCCTAAAACAATATTTTCCCACGACATTTTCACCATGAAATAATTTGCGAGCAAAGATGATTCCACCGCTACGAAGTTCGACTCTTTGCCCACAAACTTTCGTGACCTCAAATCATTAGCCACAGATTTTTCTACATCGTCAAAGCGACAACAACCCATGAAAATTTTCATCATAAAAGTTCAACCCTATAGTCACCAAATTAATAGAAAATTTGTCAAAAAAGTCCTAAACCTATTGCATTGTTGTCAATTCAATCATAAACCTTTTAACTTTGTCAATTCAGTTTTAAACCTTTTGCATTTGTGCCAATTCACTCCTAAACCTTTTAAATTTGCTAATTAAGTCCTAAACCTTTTGCATTTGTGCCAATTCAGTCCTAAGCCGCTAGCCGACGCTGACGTGGTGCGCCAGCCAGCCAAAATAATATATTTAAAATATTTTTTGATTTTT
>BCNH02000003.1:1576832-1591332 GCA_001662345.2 Metrosideros polymorpha var. glaberrima | reverse complement strand
TATTTTTCGATTTTTTAATTAATATTTTTTTTCTTTTTTCTTTCTTCTTCTTCTTCCTTCTTCCTTCTTCCTTCTTCCTTCTTCCTTCTTCTTCTTCCTTCTTCTTCTTCTTCCTTGGCTTGGCTTGGCTTGCTGTTGCAGGTTCTGGTTTTGGCTGACGAGGGTTGCAGCCCTCGCCAGGCATCACCCAGATCTGGGAGACGCCATGGGAGCGCTAGCAAGGTTGCCTCGCCCAGATCTGGGCGAGGCCATGGCCGCCTTCCCCCATGGCTGCGCTTCACAGTGCGAGCCCTAGGCTTCAAGTAATCAAGGATCAAAACCTGTGGAGCTTTGTTGCTTCGGGCTCGTCGCCGCGAGGAAGGAGAAGAGATTGCGGAGGCCAGGGTTTGAGACAAGGATGACAATTGGGGAACGATTGGCTGCAACCACTGCAAACAAGTCGTTGGCACCTTCACTCTGCTGATGAAGCTCCATAGATTTTGACCACTGCAAATAGATCGCGGAGGCAGCCTTCACTCGCAATCCCCATGGTGTCGCCTAGATTTGGGTGATGCCGGGTGAGGGCCGCGACCCTCGCCGACCAAAACCAGAACCTGCAATAGCAAGCCAAGCCAAGGAAGAAGAAAAAGAAAAAAATTAATTAAAAAAATTAGAAAAATATTTTAAAAATATTATTTTGGCTGGCTGGCGCGCCACATTAGCACCGGCTGGCGGCTTAGGAGTAAATTGATACAAATGTAAAAGGTTTAGGACTCAATTAGCAAACTTAAAAAGGTTTATGACTAAATTGGTACAAATGCAAAAGGTTTAAGACTTAATTGACAAAATTAAAAGGTTTAGGACAGGATTTGCAAAAATGCAATAGATTTAGGACTTTTTTGACAAATTTTCCAATAAAATTCGTCGTTATTGAATTGAGCATCTATTTCACCTCTTTTGCCCCGAAATGCTTCTTTTTTGGGGTGGGGGGAGTATGCTTTTGGCTATAAATTACTCCAATTCGTTGCCAACCGCCACGAAATTTCAGACTTCCAGTCTCAGAATTCCGCCATGGCTAAAGGTAGATTTTCATTGTAGTGAATATGAACAAGAGTCACGGGCAGAAGGACGAAACAATGACTTTTTCAGGGATTCATGAAGCTGATAAGTTTGTGCATGATGCATGCCCCAGCTTATCCCCTACCTGTGCAGACAACGTACAATGTACCAAAAAGGGATGGGGAAGATGATGGCAACTGCTGAGAGAGGATGTCTTGGCCATTGTAGTGCTAACAAAAGACAATAAATGTCAACGTGAAGCCTCCACCATATGTACAACCCGTCCGGTCTGTTTGGTATAATTGGAGCTAGTGCTCTGGTTGTCCCCAGCTGCGGCCGTGCTGTCCTGTGCCGTGACTTGTATTTTGGATGAAAGTGTCCACATGATAGGCATGCAAGTTAAAGTCGGAAATTCTTGCTCTTTATCGATCGACTTCTCCTTGCATCCTTGTCCTTGCTAATCATATGACAGCCGCACAAAATCACCTTTTCCGCGATGAGTCCCGGCATTCTCTTCCTGCAACAGTTTGCTCGAGATTAATAGTGCTAAGTAGTAATTAGGGTTGGAGAATAGGAAAAATAGGATGAGATAATTGTGAACTTACCTTTCCATTTTGCCTTTTATGTTGTTCACGGTGTTGAGCTCTAAAGGGTTTTTATAGTTTGAGTCCGTATTTTATTGATAGTTTGGGTTTAGGCTAATGAGTAGTTACTATTATATATAATATCTTTTTGTTGTAATTGGGAATTGTAGAGAGGTGATGTGCTAATTATAGTGGAATCATATGATAGATTTAGTCTTAGTTTAAGGATGAACCGGGATAGAACCTTGTGTTTCAAATTCTCTTTCTCACATGTACTCTTTATTTCATTGTGTTTATGCGCCTAATCCTAACACATGATTGTTCGAGAGTGATGTGGTGTGGCCCCAGAAAGCGCCTCCTCTTTCTGGGTTTCATTTTCCCCTTGACATAAGGAACAAATGGAAGCATGAAACTCTCCATCAATGCTTCTTCGTATGTCCATTTCTTAACAAAAGTAATTAAATGTATAAACGAAAGAAGGGAAGTACGCAAGTTGAAGATGATGGCGGTACAAAATGGAACAGAAGACAGACGCAATGGTTCTCATAGATTTCGCACTATATTTGCTTTAGGACCATGCTGTGGACCTCAACCCGGTTTCGACTTTGCAGGCCACGTTCCATGATCCAGTGTCTGAACTGAGGGTTTTTTAGGCATTTGTGAAGGAGGGAATGTGCCGCTGAGTGGTGCGCTAAGGTTAGGAAAATGCAACGTGGTTCTTGCATAAGAAAAAAACTTGCAATTGAATAGTTCTCTTGTGAGAATTTATGGAACAACTGCCGATCATTTTAGAAGTTTAAGTTATTAAATGAATGCGTGATTTAATAATTGAATATTCGAACATTCCCTCTCACGCGTAGGCTGGACTTTGAGCTAAGCCTAAAGCGTGAAAATATATAATTGGAGAGGCAAATAGGAGTTGGAAAGATTTGAACTCAAGAACTTTTGGTTTGACACTATATAAGAACAAAGCGAAAGAGTGGACAGTGCAATTAATGTTTATTTCAATGTATTCGGATATATCATAATAAATAGTACATCATCCTATTTATAGACTTTATGAGATGACGTAATATATTAGATATGCATAACCAAATGGAGTTATGGAGAATCTCCTACATATACGTATCATCATAAGAGATATGAAAAATTAAGGGAAATATCCTAAATAGCTTTATGAAATATCCAAATTATCTCTAGCATTCCCTCAAACTCAAGGTGTATGAAAGATTTCAACTTGAGTTTGAATACAAGTCTGAACAGTGACATAGACACTTAAAATTTTAGGATAGGGCTCGTATGAGGAACTGTCGATGCAACTGGCTTTACTTTCAAAACAAATAATGAGCGACGTGGTCTGTGTGGCTGACATCGTAATGACCTAGCCAAGAATTGGAGAGAAACTACAAATGGTCGATGCGGCTAGCCTCGCTGATGAAACAATAATGGGCGACGTGGCCCATATGACTAGTGTCATAATGACCACCGTGGAATTGACTTGACTGTGCGCTTCCTCAAAACGATGTGTGCACTCAAGTGAACATTGGGGATGGACTCGGGTATGTACTCCCATTTAATATTTTAATATTTTAACACACCCCATCACGCATAAGCGTGGAAATATATAATTAGGGATGCAAATAGGGGCCCAAAAAAATTTGAAGCTTTGATACCATATGAGATTTTGTGAGACAACTATCAACTGTCTTAAAAGCTTAAGATTCTGTGAGATCATGGCCACTGTTCTAAAAATTTAAGCTATTAGATGATTGTGTGGTGTAATATTTAAATATTTTAACATTCTTGTCCATAAAAAAAAAATCATATTTATCCACTATTAATGGCCTAGAAATCATATTTATTTTATTCAAATTCGCCATTTTTGGTTATGATGGTAGAAATTAACTGGACGTGTGAAAGGGACGTGACGAGGGGTTGACAGTTTGTTGGAGACAGGCCACTGCGGGGGCACAAGCAAGTGCACCTTAAATGGATGGAGCCCTAGACCACCAAGTTGGTGGGGGTGGTGTTCCTATTTGGATTTGGACGTACATGGGCCAAATTTCCTAAAACACCCCAAATTTAAAGTCTCAATTCAGTCTTGAACTGTTTTTTTTTTTTTAATCTTAGAGAAAGCTCCAAACTTTAGATCCAGTCCCAAATTTATCTCGAACTTTTTTTTATCTTAAAAAATTCCCAAACTTTAGGTCGAATCTCAAATCTGACTCAAAATTTATTTTTCTTAAAAAAAAAAACTAACTTTCTCAAATATACCCACGTGATCCAATTCTAACTTAATGTGGCATTTTTACTTCGATAACATATCCACATTAACAAAGTGACATGAAAAAATATCTCCAAAATAAAACTGTTTTAGGATATGAAAATTAAGAACGATTAATGGCGATTTTTGGACAAGCGGTTAATGTGGGTAGATTTTGGACTAGAGTAAAAATTGGTGATTTTTCTCTTAAACAAAAAAAAAAATTAGAGTAGATTTGAAACTGAACCTAAAGTTTGTGGGTTTTTCTGAAATAAAAAAAAGTTCGAGATAAATTTAGAACTGAACCTAAAGTTTAAAGTTTTTTATGAGATAAAAAAAAAATTGAGGTAGATTTGGGACTAAGCCTAAAGTTTAGTGTTTTTTTTTAGTCAAAAAAATAGTTCAAGACAAAATTAGGATTAAACTTGAAGTTAAGGGCTATTTATGGAATTAGGTCGACGTACATGCAATAATTTGGAAATTCCACCTGTTGATTTCTCGCTGTTTTCTCCCACAAAAAGTTGTACATTGCATGCTCTTGTCTTGTCAGTCTAGGATAAGATTATTTCGATGATGCGTCAGCATTGAACCTGGCTTTTGTCCATCGACCCAATCCTCACATTTCACTTGGTTTGACAGCGATGTTGTATAACCAACCGAAAATTAAATATCCATCCTGCCTTTGAAAATTTCACATCATAATTAATCCATATATGTCGGTATAATTAGAATCGACTAGATAGCTATATCCACGCAACAAAGTGAGTTGGAATAAATTGCTAACTAAACCTACCATTGGAATTGCACTTAAAAGTGTACAATCTCGTGATCATGAAATGATAAAGCGAATGTTGTTTTTTTAAATGTGAATTCATCGAAAGAATTCGGATTGTTTAGTAATAATAGCTCTCATGGGGTGGTTCTTCATTGTCAGCATTCAACAAGAGGAGGAGTGGGAGATCGATATTTGAAGGGCATGGGTCCATTGTACGGACTGCAAATAATCTTGAGAGCGGCAACGTACAATCACATGCAGATTCAATTTCAGAAGAAGCATTTAATAAAAGGGTAATGGATAGAGGTGGTTAAATGGGCTATGCACCTATATTTTAATTCATGTTCGTTAAGTTGGATGATATACAATTTACCTCAAATTTAAAGTATGTGTTAAATGGGTATAACAAAGCAAAGCCCTATCAATGATGGGTTATGATGGGTTTGCAAAGAACCCAACTTTAACCCATTTAATCAAAGAGCAGTACCCTTTTGTATCCGTGCCTGAGACCCCAGAGGCCATGCATAGGTGGCTGGCTCCTACGCCCAACTCATTGCACCCAACTCGAGTACATTGAGACCGGGCCTAGTTCCTCAGTGACTAGGTTCAAGTCCACAAAGGCGGGGTGCAAGTGCCTCAAGACCCAAGACGCCAGTGCTCGTGCCCAGGTCTAAAGACGCCGATTCTGAGTTCATTGAGGTCAGGCCCTAGACCCCGTTGCCTGTGCCCAAGTCCATGGAGGTTTGGCTCGAGTCCCTTGAGGCCTATTCTAGAGTCTCATTTAAAAGAAGAAGAAGCAGAGGAAAAACAACACTTCTTCATGCATCAAGAATCGAATTGAATCATGGTCTCAACATTGGACAAACAATTATATGACCACTTGACCAATATATGTTATTATAGTGAAATGGTGTGACTTATATATTTTATTATAAAAATTCTTTTTTTTTTTACCTAGAAGCATAAAATGGGTCTAATTCGAGTTCTAAAGCCTATTTGTTTTTGTCCGCTAGCATGGTGCTTTCCCACGTCTCCACATTGGTCATATGCATCGCTAAGCATAGCCACAACTTGACCTGAGCACTTGAGTTCCTTCACAGACTCAGCAAACCAGACAACTCCAAATGCAACAATTTAAGGAGAAAATTTGTTGAGAATTGAAGCCTAAGTTTGATTGGGTATTAATTGAGCTTGAGTCGGGTTGGGTATAGGTCACTATAATTGTATTGCACAACAATATGTCAATTTAGGTAGGACCATTTTTGACCCAACTCACTCATTTGACGGTATGTTCTTTCTATCCCACATACAACACTAACATTTGTTTTTTTTTTAGGAGGCCAGGGCATACCAAAGGCTTAGAAGGTGTTATAGTGGATTTTACAGATCATCTATCAAAGGGGACTGCTGGTAGCGGGATTCGAACCTGAGCCGTGTAGAGAGTTCGAACCTTACCAGCTGAGCCAACCCAAATATTGCTAAATGTACTTTCTACTCCTCGTTTAGAGGAATCTTACTTTCTCCTAGAGAATCATACTTTATTCTATGACGAGAATGGAATATTTCTTTTTCTTTATCAATAAATTTCAATAAGTGTTGCTAAATATTAAAAGACTATTGGCTAAATAAAAATAATTCTTGAGCATCTCTCACCTCAAAAGCTAGCTCAAAGGGTGAGATTTTCCCTCACACTTATAAACTGACCACCAGCCATTTCCACAATCGATGTGGGACAACCTTAATAATATTCCCCTCACATATTGGGTCTGGGTCGGAGCAGTGACAATCCATATCTTTCCCGAGTGACTCTTGGGTCCATACCTGTTGGTAACCTGGACTTTGATACCGTGTGAGATTTTGTGGGACCACAGCCAATTGTTCTAAAGTTTAAGCTATTAGATCAATGCGCGGTTTAATATTTAATTACTTTATCATGTGACTTCTTTCTAGTTAAATTGCTGGTGACTTATCAATATTACTTCTTTTTATAGTTTGCAAATGAGCAATTTTGTACTAACTTACCAACTTTTATTTACATATCTTACTAACGTTTTGAATGTACTAACCCTTACTTCAAAATACCAACATAAAACTATAGTGACTTAACAACTCTTATTTGAGTTACTTACCATTGTTCAAATAGGAATTAACTGTAGAAATCATTAACTTTTTATTGTTTTTAGTCTTTGCATAAATAAACAAAATAAAACATTGGTAGGAAAGGCAAATGAAAGTTGAAGAGTCGGTAAGTTTTTAATTGTAGGTGAGCCATTTAAGCATGTTGATTGGCTCAAATGTTGAGCTCCATATAGTCGATGATGCCTTGTTGCTCGTGAATATTTTGCCTGACATTCAAATAAGTACCAAAATGGATGGTTAAAAAGGAACTAGCCATGATGCGCATCCGTTACTGTTATTGGGGATGGGACTGTAACTTTCTGAGCAGAACTATGTTAATTGGATATGTCAATGAGTTCAAATTTCAAACTGTTATAACATTCCGTAATAGGTATGGGATTTTTATCGTAACACCTATCCTCGATCTTCCAATTGTCAATAGATCTTTCCTTACCGCTGCTAAAGTTTTTCAGTTCTTGTGTTTTCAGATTTAAAGAGAATAACTGAAGGGAGAAAAAGAACCATGTATATATACATAATATTCATTTGATTGTATCCAAAAGAGTGAGTATTGGAAGCACATGCACGCATACGCACGAGAAAGAATCTTCGTCGGAAGTCGAAATTAGCCACCGCCAGAAAACGGTGGCAGAGGGAGTGAGGTTTTCTCGCCTTAACCGAGGTAATGGATAATGTTTTTTTATTGCAATTATGCATTTAATTAGAAGATTAGCAGATAATACCTGTTCACGAGGAAAAAGAAGATGAGTTTTAGACAGTCCGACAATACCCTAATCTCTAATTCAATTAGTCGTAAAAAAAAAAAAGGCCGATCTCAACTCGAACTCCATATCAAATTTCTTAATTATCTCAATTCCGTTCGCTAATTAAGTGTACATCGGAATTCGAAATCCGTCTGGAACTCGACCAATCATTATTTTTTATATAATTTAAGTAGATAAGTGTATTATTGCTAAAGAATAAATACATGCAGTTATCCAATTGACTGGGTGTGTTTGAGAAGAGTAATTATATACTTGAACAAACAGAAACATATGCAATGAGATGAGATGAGATGAGGATTATCTTGACAACTCTAATTGAGATTGATCTCTAACCAGCCCTAAAACACATGATTAGATTTTAATTATTTTCATCAAAGTATTGTTAGGAATCGCGCATCGATTCCAAAAAACAATTCAAGCAAACAATTTGCACTGGCAGAATATAATAATAAAATAACATAATCAGAAGAACAAACAAGAGAATTTGTTATCAAAGTTTACTTAAACTTGGGTTACATCTCCGCGCAGAGGCACTCTGCGAATCCACTAGATTTTTAAGAAAGGAGAAATATAATCACGATCTTCTTTCAATATCAGGGCATAAAGAGATTGAGAACACTCACCAAGCTTCATAGTTTCTTTTTTTCTTTTTTCTCTATTTTTTCTCTCTCTGCGTAAACATCTGCAGCTTCTTTTCTATGCTAATATCTACAAACTCTTTTTTGCGCTATACCTTATATATAAGGGGTAGTTTTTAACCTAAAAGCTAAAATAAGAGAAAAGACAAAAACAGCCCTTAATAAATATTTGGCGTCTAAATCTCCCCCTCACGTATGAGTTCAGTATTAGGTTCGCTCCCTTTTAATTCAGGTATCCTTCTGCTTTAAGATATTTCATTTTGAATTTCCATCGACGCCCAACTTCATAACCATAAAGTCTGCCATCAGGCCCACATTGCTACACGACAATGTCCACCACCCAGAAACCACATAGGTCACCAACCATCGGCTCTAATACTATTAACTACTCAATACCAAACCAATTCTCCGGTGTGGGCTTTAACACAATTCACTCACACGTGCATCCTAACAATTATACATACATACATATGGTCATTCAAAGATGAAAGTTTTTTTTTTTCGACCAATTTTTTTTTTTTGGCCTAAAATTTGGATGGTCATTTTACCAGAGAATGTTAAGAATAAAAAGAGGAAGGATCATTTGTTTGTTAAACATGCAAAGATAAATGGAAGATATGATGGGATGGTTTGAGAAAAAATCTTGAGATTACATTTAACGCACATGTATAAAGTTTTTAGCAAGCCAACCCAACAAAGTTAGAATGGTCAAGTAAAGTAATTTTTATTTTTATTTTTTTGTATTTACGGTGCGCATCAACTGAATTCGCTTAATTGAACGTCACAAAAACAATCACGAACATGCATAGTTTAAGTTACACAGACAAAGTTATCTACTTGGATTCAGTCATATTGATGAAAGTAGCCAACGAAAAAGATAAATTAAATGTTATATATATGTATTATACAAATGCAGAAATATATATTTAAATTAATTATTATAAGGGCTATATTTATTGGTGCAATCCGTACCATGTCAGAGCAGCTTCCTTGCACCGAGGTGGGTGAGGGTGTGGTCATAAAGTTGGGAACTTCGGATGGTTATATCTGTAAATTTTTATTATTCACATATGCATGTATGGGTAAGGTGGGTTTGATGATTTTTTCTAGGAAAATATAAGAGTGGGTGTAATTAAATAGAGGGCACTTCCTAAAAATATATAAAATATATTAGTGGGAGAAGGGAGTGGAGGATTGTGTAATTACCAATAAAATCAAATTATGTTCTTTAGGCCATAAAATCTCTTAAAGTGAGATATTGTGAGGAGGACACTTTGTAAAATCTCACAAACATAGACTGTCGCTTTTTCAAAAATTAACTCTAATAATGTTGGAGATGCATGGAATTTGATGTTAACTCAACTATTTCTATTTGCGCACATACTTTTATTTGTGTCAATATACGTATGCATGTGTGTGTGTGTGTATATATATATGTATATAGTTGGGGTGTGGTTCATATTTCTCATCGGCAGAAAAGCACTGGGATCCCACCCTTTTCGTATGTGGGTGAGCGATATAATCGAGAGATGTGTAATGTTAATTACAGTGAAATCTTTTGCTGAATGTAGTCCTAGTTTGAAGGTAAACCAGGATAAAATTTTGCGTCTTACTCTCTCTCTCTATTTACTCTTTTTCATATAATTGTGCGCCGATACTTAACAATATAAAGGACTTTTATATGTGTCGAGCATATCTATGTACTGTTGAATTTTATATCGAGTTGTTATCTATTGAGTGCATACAATAACCCAAAAGGAAAACTCTTTTCCAATGTTGGATATACAAAGATGATATAAATGTTCAAACTTAAAATTCAATTGAAATAAACATAGTTAGAACATTTAGAAGAGGAGAATTTAAAAACCGTTAGGATGTCTACAATTTTTTTGTTATTTAATAGAATGTGGTTATCCTTATCCGATGCCATATTTGTTCACTGTAATTTTCGTTTTATTCATTCAAAGGCTAAACTAACTTTTAGTTTTAGGTAATCCCTCATAAATATGTAATTCCCGATAAATTGCAAGTTTAAGATAATTGGTTTTCGGAAGTAAGAGTAATTAATTACATGACATAAACAATGAATAAACACTTTCAAACGATAAAAGTTAATTATGATATTATCTTGAATAAAAATGAAAAATAATGAGCTATGCCTTATGTTTCTATAATTTTAAAACTTTTCGGATGCAATTTTTTAAATTTACTGGATTTGTCTATTGAGTGCAAAAGATTTGCACTTAACGGTTAACATAAGTTATTCTTAAGTTGTCGATAGTTTATTTATTATTACCACATTAATTTAGTTTGTTATATTTCAATTTATTTTTAAATTGAGTGGATGAAATGTTATTTATTCACCAAACTAAGTCGCTTCAATGTATTTTGTTAAAAGTCAAGAGATTATGACAAAGTCAAATAAGCCATTGGGTGCTATTCACAAGTTTTCATGATTACACTATTGCCCATATTAATCCATTTCTCAAATCAACAAAACATATGCTATGTTTTTATTACATTTTTTGTCTTTATGAATACTGAGACAGTTTCATTTAAATAGACTTTCGCTTTTGATCTCTATAATAGAAAAAGTAGAAACTTATTTGGAGTTGTACTGGGTTCATATTGTGGCTATTTTACTTTCCTAATTTATAGATCTAACAAAATATAATAAAGAAAGCACGAAAAAAAAAGCTTGAAAATTTTTTCTATCTTAAATATTAAGAACAAGATTTAGATCAATATAAGTGCCCACTCTGTAAATAACCTCCGAAGCTTCCCTCTCACTATCAGATGCATCTTTTTGTGAGGAGAACCTTAGAGTACTGTTGTTGTTAGATATCCTTATGAAAACATTAATTCTTAAAATGCAGAAATATCAACCCAATATAACTCTAGAGGAGAATGTATTTTCTTAAAGATCATTAGCTAAAATATACCTAAATAAAACTAGCATAATTTTTGTAAAAGACCAAAAAGATAAAATGTAATAAAAATAGCATATTATTTCCCCAGGTATATACCTTATTCAAGTAGTACCTACATGATACATCCAGAATAAGGCATCTGGATGCTCTGGATAACCTCGACAAAATTTTGGAATTGATTTAAGAAATGGATTGAAATGAAAAAATATTTTAAAATTCGAGCAAAGATTGTAACTTTCAAAACTTGTGCATAGTACTTAAGGACTGGTTTAATTTTTGTGAGGGACTAGATTAAACAAATTGAAAATTCAGGAATTGCCAATTGGATTGAATATTTAGGATTAGTCCAAGGACCATATTAAATAAATAAAAATTCAAAAAGGACATTGCACGATAGGCCAAAGTTTAAAGATTGTTTAAGAAATTTTTGTCCTTTTTCCTTTTTTTCCCCGAAAAGAAGAAGACTTTCCCTCCTTAATTAATGGAGGGGAAAGGAAGATATTTTAAGAGGACGAACCGTCTTGATGTTGTCTCCCTGGTTTGACGCAGTCCTAATCCGCACGGGTCACGCAACGGATTGGACCCACCACGATGACCCATCAACGGCTCAAAATCCACCTTATCAATCAAATCACCAACAAGCCGCAAAGCCGATTAATTATTCACTAAACACCCGATTACCAATTTCTCTCTCTCTCTCCCACTTGCCCAAGAATTTCATCTACACCCCCCAACTAATCCCACATATATTTCTGTTCACTCGCTGTACGCATTGCACCCCAGCATCATCATATATCATCCATCTGGATAAACCCAAAAATAGAAGGTGTAAGGTGTTAGCTAAAGATGATGCTTGGAGAGAGAGAGAGAGGAGAGAGAGAGAGAGAGAGAGATGGAGGGAGGGAGGGAGGGAGAGAGAGAGAGAGGGGTTTGGTAGAGATGAAATGATGTTCTTGGAATGAGATTGGGCTGTCTCTGTGCGACAGGGATGATAGAAACCCTAATTGGTGTTCAAAGTATGGATCTTGATTGATTTGCGCTGGAGGGTAAGATCTGGGTTGGAGTTTCTTGATGATAAGAAAGTAGTTGAGCTGGTTCGAGTTCATAGGGTTAGCAGATCTGTGATCCAACATTCAGAGACACACAAGAATCTCGCTGCTTTTGATTGGAGGATGGGTTCGAAGCTTTTCTTGTTTTTGTCTGGTAGGGAGAGAGAGAGAGAGAGTGACAGAAGAGAGTGAGCACACGCAGGCAATTGTATGAGGGGCATGCCTTTGCGGGTGCGTGCTCACTTCTCTTCTGTCAGTCTCCGCTTGCTTCCTCTTTTGCACTTTCCAAGTTGTTTCCTCTCTCTCTCTCTCGTTAAGAAAAGTATTATATTTGCTGTGAATTCTTGACTCATAATTTTATGTGCTGATTTCTCCATCTGGGCGGCTTCTCGGTCTTTCTGAACCATACCTGGCCAGCTGTCCATCTTGTATCCACATGTCTCTTCCTCTCTGAGTTCTGCAAAAGAAAGGAAAGCAAGTAGGCTTTACGAAGGCGATCAGTAGCTGTGTGCATCAGTCTGTGTGTGCGTTTGAGAGAGAGAGAGAGAGAGAGGGAAGGAGAGAGATGACCTCAACTCTTCCCTCATCCATTTGATCTTTGGCAGCTTCTTTTGCCTCTATTCTCACCGTGTCTGCCGTGGTAGGTTCAAGATCAAAAGAAGGCAAGCGTGCTCAACCCATTATCTTGGTCACTGTTTGTATGCTTCTTCTTTTTATTGTTTGATTAATTGTCAAATGTTAGCTTCCCATCGTTTATTTATCCGAGAAACGTATAGTTAATAGTTTCAAAAAAAGAAAAAAATTTGGGCAACTGGACCTTTGGTTTCGAAGCGTGACTTTTCATGGGTATCTGCCTCGTTTCACTATTCATGTTTAACGGAAAAACTGCAAAATTTGATGCTTATTACATGGCCAACACCCCCCCTCTCTCTCTCTCCTGTTTCTTCTTCAACGCAATGAAGCATTTATTCACAAGGCAATATGTGGGAGGTAAGTATACACAAATCTCTGGCGCCTCCACATCATAATCTGACGCTGATGATGGTGGGTTCTGCAATTTCCTTATATAAAACCCTATTTTGGGTTCAAGAAATTCGAAACCGGGAGAAGTTATATTTCGTTTCTCTCTCTACTCTCTCGTTTGTTAAATCTCAAAGCATTATTATTTCCCATGCGATTTTTTCCCTCTCTAGTGCCTGCAGCTTTTGAAATTTGTAGCAGAAAGGTGAGGGGGAGGACCTTCTGAATATATATCGTTTCGGTACGAATTGGCGCTAAATATGGCAAGATCCATCTCTTTCCACTTTTGGGTCGATGTGCACTGTGTTATTGCCGTGAGTGAAGAGAAGATTTCATGGGTCCTCTGGTTAGTATCTGATTGTTATCCCCCATCAATAGATCGATCCGGAATTTCATTTTTATTTCTTGCCTTGTCTGAGATTCTGTTATCTTCTTACTTAAGTCATGAACTGAGTTTTTTTTAATTGTTTCATCTGGAAAAAGGGCTTTGCTTTCTCCTGGGGGAGCACCAAAATTTAATTGCTTCTATTTTCGGCCGGGCGGCGGAGCAGGTAAAAAGATCTCAGCACCATCGTCTTCCCCAGTTAATTATAGCTTCTTAATGTGGTTCGCTATTTTCAATTTTGTTTGATTTTATGTGTGTTTAGCTTTGCTTGGTTCATGGACTGCTTGAACTAGTGGGATCCAAGGATGTGAGTGTCAAACTGGTTGGCATTAGCAAAGACGCCGGATGAACTTTAAAACCTGTATGACTGTAAATTCAATCAGAGTTTGGAATAAAAGTTTCTGTTTTCGACTAGAATTAATTAATCTCTCTTACTCGGTCTTTCCCTAAATCTTTGTCGGCGGAGCATTGATTTTGAATGGAGCCCTTTCGCGGGTCTTGCTGGATTATCCCCATTTATGCTAAAAATTCAGGTCTTTGAGGGAAGTGCTGGGTTGCTAGATTTTGAAAGTGGAGAGACTAAAAGCTAAGCGTTTCTTCTTTTCCAATACAGACTTATTTTGGCCGAAGAAAAGTATACACTTAATAATTTCTTTTCTGGTCGGCTGGTAATTTGACTATATTGGATAGGTTGTCTCTAGGATGATGCTTTGAGGATTTACTTGTCCATATTATTTGGACATACCTATTCTTACCAGGAAAATTAACTAGTGATCGGTAGTATGTTCTCGTATCTCCCTCCCGAATTTATTGTTCAATAGGTCTTCAAATTGTTCATTTGAAAAAAGTGGAAACCATTATTATTGGATGATCATGATACTTCTCCCTTTCATCTCGGGCGAAATACGATTTGGG
>BCNH02000003.1:1554528-1576802 GCA_001662345.2 Metrosideros polymorpha var. glaberrima | reverse complement strand
GGGGGGGAATTCAGATCCCTCAGGTAAAATAAGAACAGCCCTATCGATATGTGAGAGAGTTGTAATGGGCCATAAAAGAGGTGGGTAATATATTTCTGTGTTATACCATAGTTTCTTTTCTTTAGTGACTATTGAAACTGATGCTGTGCGAAAAGCCATTGTTAAGTGAAAGAATCTTGGCTCCCAAATTGAGATTTCCTCTTAATGGTGTTTGACCCATATTGGTTTTCCTTATGTCTCTTGGAGGATGTGTTATTACGATATCACTTGATGAAAGACTACTTCACAAGGTTCTAGTACTCAAAGACCTTGATGTCTCATAGTGTTAGCCGTATGAAATGCATGATCTTAAGTCCAGATTTTGCTAGGCTAATGTCTGCGGCTAAATTTTTTATTTCTCTTTCTTAGCATTATGGAAATTTTCGTCATCTGGGCAATTTTGTGCATCATCGATTGTATATATTTCTTTTGCTTTGAAATTTGTTACACTGCCCTTTTAAGGTAAACCGATGTGTTCTACTTTTGGCTTTTCCTTAATACTCTTGGCTATTCAATGAAGTATGGTTGGGGATGTTTTATGGTAAAATAAAAATTCGATCAATCTCCTTGTCCCTCTTTCTTCGAGAAAAAGAAAGTTTCTTTTCCAATTGAATCTGATTCCTGATGTGGGTAGGTATTTTCCATAGTCCGGAACTATCCTATGCACCAATTCAAAATTTGTGACCTAAAAACTACCCTATATAAGTTCCTAGAACCATCCCCAAACGTGGAATTAATGGTTTCACTCCAAGATACCCTGATTTTTTCTTAAAACTTTAAAAAAGAAGTATATCAGGTGCTAGAGGATAAATTTTTCGGGAATAATATTAAAGAGTCATGAAATATAACAAGCACAACAGTTAAACTTTTTCATCTCATAAAATGACTACTAGTTTCGTATCAAAGTTTGTGAAGAAAAGACATAAATCCCTAATGTTGGATCAGATTCTTGTGTCTATTTACTGCATAGACATCTATTTGAAAAGTATTTTATAGAATACTGTGTATATTTGTGCATAGTGGCTTACTTATGGAGAAGAAGGTACTTCATGGGATGGTTAGATCATGTGGCAATGAGATATGGTGTAACAAACAAAAACAAATAAGTTATTTCAAAATTTACATGTCACGTGGGATGCCAAGCATTCCTCAGGATAACGTTATTAGTTGCTTGAACCATGTAGCCATGTGGCCGATGTACTGACACATGAAGTCCCTATAAAGGGTACAAGATCTGGATTGGGTACAAGGTGGATATGACACCATACGCTATTACAAACGCGTGTTCTGATTGGTTCTGAACTTTGGAACCTACAACCTACACATAGTTGGCTTGGAAATTGCATAGTCTTGTTGATTTGCAAGTTCTCTTATGCACACCTAGTGTGGTTGTAATAACTGATTACTCTTTTGTCAACTTAGTATGATGAGTTTTATCCAAAGAACTTAGTTTATGTCAGTTAGTGTGGTATAAGTTTACACATTTTATCTGCATTTGAAGCTTTAGTTGAAGTTCATGCAGTATACACTTTCAACAAGGTCTTTTGCTTTATCTTATCAAGAATTATGCAATCTTACATTTTTTTTTAAGCTATTCCCCTAATTTTATAACCTTCACTTGAATGTGGAATGTTAGAATTTGATTACTATTGCATTAATCAAAGTTGTGATATGGCCAATCTTTTGTTGGGTCATCATAATCAAAGTCGTTTTCCATTGGAATTATTGTAGACAAATGGGTTTACATTTGCTCAACACGCCCTCTCTGTGCCCTCTTAATATTATTACATTAGGTTTAGTAGAACCATACTTTTACCACAATAGTGGCTTCTTTTCGTTTATGTGTTTGAGAAGCTAATATATGTTGTGACTTAGCTAGAGTTTCTTGCCGGTACTTTTATGATCCATGAAACTCTTAAATGAGAAAAACGACCAACATGACTTAGTAATGTCTACTGATCTATCTCTTCATAAAGTTGGGTACTTTTAGTAGAGCCCTTTAGAATCTAAGCCAGTTCAAGTGCTGCCAGTAGTTGTAGTCATGGGTTGGGCAATGGAGTAATGGCTAAATGATTGAAAAATGAGGTTTTGGGATGAAAAAAAGAAGGGGGGGGAGGGTGGAGGAGGAGTTTCAGCATAGACTTACAATGGATAGATGATTAATTTACCTAGCTATCTTTGACATTGTATAGACTTGCCAGTTTTATTGAGGGATGACACAAGAAGATGAATTAGTTGTTCTAGAATTCTTCTTAAGAAGGGGAGATTGATTTTAGAGTGTCGTCTTGAGGGTGAGCCTTGGCAAAATGATAAAGTCCCACTTCCGAGTTGGTCATGGGTTTGAGTCATGGAAGCAGCTTCTCAGTAGAGACAGCAAGGACAAGGCCACATAAAATAGATGACCCGGCACCTTGCCTCTGTTGGAAGTCTCTTACAGATGCGTCTTTCTACTATCTTTCTGGCAATGAATAATGCAATGTGAGAGGAAATTGAAAGTGCTACTTTTTCGTTCATCCCTTCTTGGAGGAAACTTTCTCTAGCCATGCCTTTGATTGTTGGATTACAACTTGTGGACATTAGTCACTCACAAACTTAACTGTAAATAAATGTGGTTGATGCTCATGTTTCTAAACTCCATCAAAGACATGGTTGGAAGACCAAGAGTGGAGAAAAACATGGTCTGTTGGAGAAATAAGTCAAGTGATGCACTTGTGTATGATTGGGGTAACTATGGCTTTACACATTTGGAATTTCACTTTTGTCAATTATTATCGACCTCCTCAAATATTTAAAATATACAACTAAATTTGAATATTTATGCTGGAATACTTTTCACAGTTAGTAAAGAATTAAAGTAATTTCCTTAGTGGTAGAATGCAAAACCTGGAAAGTTGGAGGGTCAAAGACGTCAATTGACCCCCCATAGTTTACTATCATTTAGTTCTTTCCTTATATTCAGGATAATAGAATGTTGCAAGTTATTAATGATACAGTTATAATTGATGTTGTCCTAATCCTTATTTTACATTTTTCCAATTTATAACTGCGTGTCATCATTCTACACACTTTTTTGTATGGTATGCAATTTAAAGGTTGTATCCATCCAAAGGGTCCAGGCAACTTTAAATACGATGGAATTCCAATGATAGATATAGCAATTGCAGTCTTCATCTTTTTTGTTGAAGAGGAGAATACATCTAGTGGATTCTGTGTGCCCTGTCTTTTGTTCTATTCAACACGTAAGTTGCCAAGAAAACTACTTAATTTTTTATATGCATTAGCTTCTTGTATCAATTTAGATTTGTATGCTGTGTCATTTTCATTAGAACTCCTTGTAAGTTTACAAATTTGTTTCGAAGGATGGCAGATTTTTCTACAGAATGACCACGATTGCTTGTCTTAGATTTCAGTATGGATTGAATTTTTTCCCCTTTTCAAAGTCTCTGGAGGAACTAGTGTGTTATGGTTAAGGTTTTGTTATCATTGAGTTCTAATTTGCAGCCATTTTTTGCTGCTTATCTCCAGATTGTCTTTTAGAGTTTGGCTTATCATCGCTACTGGATGGCACGGGGCCATCTCTTATATAGGCGTTAGTCCTAATTTCTTATTCTCTCTGTACGTTACAAAGGCATTAATTATATAGGGGCGAAGGCTACAAAAGGAATTTGATGTAAGATTCGTATTTACTGCCTTGGGAATAAAAAAACTTATGCCTTTTTCATCTAGACCGAAATTTGAGAATGAACTTTTTTCTTAGTGGCTTGGCTCGAAGAATTTGACCCTTTTTTTATTTGTTTCAAACTTTTTCAGTATGCATAAAATAAAAATACTGTGAATGGACAATCAGTTCATGTGATATTTGCTGCCTGGTTTGTTGCTGGCTAACAGCCTAACTTCATCTCATGAATCATGTATTTTGTATGCGATGCTAGGTTAAGCACCAGTCCAACTTATGGTCATTGATCTCAGATGGATTGATGCCATATGTGTGAATACTGGATGCAGGCTCATGAGTAGTATTTTTGGTTTTTTCTCACAGTGGCAGCAACTGGGAATGTGAAATCAGACCATGATGGTTTAGTCTAGGGAAATTTGTACATGGATTGCAATTTTTAATTGCTTGAATTTTTTCCTGTAGAATCTGGCTTGTCTCCACGACTTTGGTTGGGGATTGCCATTTCTATGTTCAGTCAAAGACCATGGAAGTCCATTTGGATCTAATGATGCTTGTGACTTGTGTCTCGTGATTGTCATTGACTATTCATTCTTCACTATCCGCAAGAGGCGAGGTGATATAATTCTGATGGTGTTAGTGGCTGTTTACTGAATCCTATACCTCTCATTTTTTTTCCTTTAACTTTGTTTTCTTCCTTGATGTTTATAGTAGATTCACAATTGTGCTGTTTGTCATATACATTGCACGAATTCACCACCCCACACTAGATTGTTTCTCGACTCTTTCTCTAGATTTCGATAAGCAGAACTTTGCATGTGCCAGAACTTTGCATAGGTTAATACACTGTGCTCAAATTTAATTTGAATCTTCTCACAATTCTCAGCAGTATGTTGTTGATTGTTTTGAAGTCGATTCTGGACATCTTCTCTATCGATAGTGATACATATAAGCCTTTGATCGTTTTCCCTTCCCCCTGATTTATTTGTCTTCCTAGGATGGCCATGGAGGAGGAAACGTTGAGCATGATCTCAAACGGCGATAGAAACATCTTAGTCGAAGGGTCGGATTCAAATGACAGCGCCTTGCCATCACGCTTGAACAATAAGCGCGCTCGGCAGAGTCCAAATGGTGTGACCTCGAAATTCAAAGGAGTCGTCCAGCAACAGAATGGACACTGGGGAGCGCAAATATACGCCAACCACCAGAGAATTTGGCTTGGGACCTTCAAGTCCGATGAGGAAGCGGCGATGGCCTACGACAGCGCCGTCATAAAGCTCCGGAGCGGGGATCCTCACCGCAATTTCCCATGGTCAAAGCTCTCAGTCGAGGAGCTCAACTTCCAGAGCTGCTACTCCACCGAGGCCGTGCTCACCATGATCAAGGACGGCACCTACCAATCCAAGTTCGCCGACTTTGTGAGGGCCCGAACCAACGGGCCCCACCAGGAGGCGGGCCTCGACCTAGTCCTGGCCCATCCCAACGGGGGGCTCGTGTGCAGGCAGCTCTTCCAGAAGGAGCTGACACCTAGCGATGTGGGGAAGCTGAACCGCCTCGTCATCCCGAAGAAGTTTGCCATGAAGTACCTCCCCCGCATCTCGGGGGGATCGGAGGCTGGGAAGGGCGACGTGCCACTGCAGCTCCGCACTCTAGGCCTGGATGACGTGCAGCTGGTGTTCTACGACCGGTCAATGCGGTCGTGGAAGTTCCGGTACTGCTACTGGAGCAGCAGCCACAGCTTCGTGTTCACGAGGGGTTGGAACCGGTTCGTGAAGGAGAAGGAGTTGAGGGCAAACGACATGGTCGCCTTCTACATGTGCGAGTACCGAGAACCGCAGAAGGAAGGGAGGACATTCTGCATGATCGACGTGCACCGGAGGGACAAGAGCGGCGGCGAGCTGGGTGAGAAGGCCAAGGGAAGCATTGAGATCATGACGGTGGAGGGTGAGAAGAAGGATGAGAGTAAGATGATGAAGAAGGGCCTCAAAATCTTTGGTGTTGAAATCAGTTAAAATTCAACACTCCTGGCTTAAACATGTTTGACTCTGGGATTTTTTAAGCCAACAGTGAGTCTTCTAATTACTTTCTTTTCATTTATTTGCTTCATAGTTGCTTAAGTCACAAACAATGTGCTTTTGAAAATGCAAAGAACTTGTTTCAGTTAATTTATTTGGTGGGATTGCAAATTTATTTCTTTAGGTCAGTGTAACCGGGTGCCTACCAAGCTCTATATGCATCCCTGGTGAGATTTGTGTCTTCCTTTCTATCTTAATGGTACTGGTGTGATTTGTCCCCTTTGAAATTCACAAAATGGCAGATATCTGGTTGCAACTTCCTGGGCCATCACTCAAGTTTGGTTGTGGTACCAAGTTCACAAAATTGGATCATGATAGGTTAAAAGGGTGAAGCCCATTTCAGGGCAGGATGATGCTTAGCAGATGCATTAATCAGAATATCAAATGTATATTGACCCTCTCGATTCACTTACACTTTCTGTAAGTTGGTCCAGTGCTTTCGAGTTTATCAAACCAGCTTGACGACAAAGGCACGCCTAATAAATCGCCGCGCACCCATCAAACCTTGACTGGCAAATCGAAGGGATACAAACTCTTCCTCATGAACCATACAGAAAAGCTGATCTTGGCTTTGCCATCATGCTCGCCTGCGCCTGCACCTGCACCTGCACCGGAACTCTGCAACAGTCCTTCGGTAGTTAAGCTCGATCACGACTGTGAACTCGTGAGCAATCATCCCGGTCGATGTTCTTAATTACAAAAGGTTGGGTTGAGCCCCAACAGGTCACCTACTCGAATCTGAAACCTGCCCTGCAGAGATCCCGTGTGAAGGATGCGAATGCGAATGCGAAATGCCTGTTCTATCTTGTTTGCGACTAATTAATAAAGTTAGTTAGCCAGAACTAGTACACAAATCATCCCTACAAAGGTACTGTTTTGCGAGGACAATTGACTGAAAGTTGCATTACACTCATAAAAATGGATGTGGGCAGGTAACGCATTGTGCTCTCTTCCTTTTAGATCATGACAAGTAATGAGTCAATCTTCGAGCTTACTCATACTCACTGCTCTCACCACCTTCCCATAGCATGTTATAATTAGATTTTTTGGAGGGAGATTGTTTCTAAACTTTGGTCCAATGTGCAATGTTGTTATTAGAAATTTAATTTGTTCATTATAATCACTGAATTATTAGTCAATGTTCAATTTAGTCCTCAAACTATATGGAAAATGCTCAATATCGTCCTTCCGTGAATTTAAATTAACGAAATCTCTGATGCAGCTTCCAATCTGTTAAGTTTAAATAGTGGTAAAAAAAAAGTTACATGTGAATTATCCAAATAAGATATTTAATCCAAATCAAGATACATAATTCACGTCATAATAACGATGGACATGTTAATGCCCTAATTTTCGCTTTCCATTTTCTAAAGTAGATAGATAAAAAGATGGACATATTGACTCATCATTTTTAATACTCCAACTTAGCATAAAATAATCCACGTCATCAAATAACGCATAATTTATTATTTGAACAAACGGAAGGACTACATTGAACATTTGTCAATAGTTTAGGGTCCACATTGAACGAATTAAAAGTTCATAAACGATATTACATATTGAGCCAAAATTCATGAACCGTTTATGTCATTTTTCCCTTTACGAAAGGCGCACAGCAAATTTCAGCAGGTGATTCTTACTTTGTTGGTTTGACATGAGAAAACGAAATCGACATTCTCATCTCATCGCTCACGCTTCAATTGTAGAAACAAAGATGACCAATAATGAGTTGTGTGGTGGGAGCTTACTTCGTTAAAGGCTTTCAAAGTCTTCTTGATTGTGAGGTCGAAAACGTTTATGGTAGTAGTTTTCCAATAAGGTGCCCTCAAGGAGAGGTCTTCACCAATAATATATCCTCTAGTTGCGGCCGGCACATATTAATTTATTATGATTTATGCCGAGTATTTTGTGACGAGTGAGGACTCTTATGATCTCACGCAATTACTGCGGTGATCGCTCCTTCTCGCTCTTTTCGTCACTAAACAAAATACCCCTAGTCAAAAACACGAAGTTTGCCCAAAAACTCGCATATGTATAGATATATGCTTAAGCACAATATAGATGCTCTTGAGAGTTCCACACGATCCTTCATACTAGAGAGACACTTGTAAAAAACAGTTGAAACAACAAATTCATTGGTGTACCTAAACAACATTATCACATTATTCTGTCAAATTCCTGTCTTCTCTAACATAAACACATGACCTAATTTCATGAATATGAGAAACTTGAACACGAATGGAGGATGACACTTGACAGACATGAAAAGGGGCAATCTTTCATGTGATAATGCATGGATACCAATCGCTCAGAGTTAGTTTAAACGTTTCTGCAATTGTCACGTTATGGAGGTTCAATCTTGGGACCAAAAATGCAAGAAACAAACAACAACAGGAGAGAAACAGCTACATCAAACACATGTGCCTGCGAATTTTGTTCGATGTGTACAGAACTGGAGAGAGTCATATTGCAGATGAGAGTATGATTTTGCTATGTTTGTCCTCTTCTGTCAGATTTGTTCCCATTGGAACGAAAAAACAAAGCAAATTGTAGAAATTTTTTAGGTGTTTGAAACAAAAAACCAATCATGAAAGCAACAAGAGTATGTTTGCTGGGCCGAACAATAATTGTGTGGCAGACAAGACCTCTTCCCATTGCGTGTAAAGGACAATAATTGAGACCATAATTGAAGCAGCAGCCCAACAACCTTGATCGTCATCAAAGTTCCAAGATGTATGTTTGCTGGGAATGATCGAATGCATTTTGCAAACGCACCAGTAGATTGCAATCCATTAGAAAATGATGACAGAAAGATGGAACCAGAAAAGCAAGCAAAGCTCATGCAGTATGAACAATTAACAAAACGATTTCCATCTCAGACCCAAGGGCACAATCTATTCACAGAATCACACAAACAGATCACATGACTGAGTCAAAGCACAAATCTGCTTCAATTTCCATAACTCTTGAGAGATCTCTAACAGTATGAACAATAACAAAACAATTGATTCCAACAGCACAAAAGGTTTCAGTTCCTCACGCAGGCGCTGGGTTCTCAGCAGCAGATTTCCAGAATATGTCTTTGAGTGCAGGCCTAAGCTCCTTGCTGCAGAACCGATTATACTCCAGAGTGTCCCCATTGTCCTTCCTCACCTCCACCACCAAGACCGTCGGCGTCACTGCGAAGATCTCCGCGGCGATACCCAGCTTCCCTTTCCTCCCCGTCTCCTGCCCCTGCAGTTTCACCTTCGACTCGCTCTTCTTGATGCTGAACTTCCCCGCCTTGGCCACCTCCTCCAGTCTCGAGATCACGCTGCTCGCGGGCCTCGTCGTCGCGAACCTCATCTCCTCCTTCTCCTCCCTCTTCTTCTCCTCGAACAGCGGCGACAGATCAAAGCCCTCCGACAGCGAGATTATATGGAACGCGTTCAGGGTCTCCGTCTGCTTCTTCGGCTTCTCGCCTTTGGCCCCGCCGTTCTCGGCCTCATCCTCCCCATCAAAGGCCTCGAATTCCAACTCCTGCTTCGTCCTGATAATCTTCGGCACGGACTTCTTAAACCAAGACGACTCCATAACCTTAGCAATGGTGATTCGCGTGCTCGGGTTCGGGTCAAGAAGCTTGGTAACAAGCCTCCGGGCATCGGAGGAAAACCATGGCGGGCACTTGAAATCTCCCCTGTAAATCTTTCGATACATGGCCATGATGTTATCATCCTGAAAGGGCAAGTAACCTGCGAGAAGGACAAACAAGATAACCCCACAAGACCAAAGGTCGGCCTTCGAGCCGTCGTACCCTTTCTTCCCAATCACCTCCGGCGCGACATAAGCCGGGGTCCCGCACGTCGTGTGCAACAAACCGTCTTGCCTCAAGTGCTCCGAGAACGCGCTGAGCCCAAAGTCGGTGACTTTCAAGTTGCCATCTTCGTCCAGCAGCAGATTCTCCGGCTTCAAGTCGCGGTGGTAGACGCCGCGGCTGTGGCAGAAGTCGATGGCCGAGATCAGCTGCTGGAAGTACATCCGCGCAGCGTCCTCCCGGAGGCGGCCCTTGGCGACCCTGTTGAACAGCTCGCCGCCCCGGACGAGCTCCATCGCGAAGTAGATCTTCGACTTGCTCGCCATGACCTCGTGCAGCTCGACGATGTGCGGGTGCTGCACCATCTTCATGACGGCGATCTCGCGCAGGATCTGCTCCATCATGCCCACCTTCATCACCTTCTCCTTCCCGACCACCTTCATCGCCACGCTCCTCCCCGTCTGGAGGTTGCGCGCGTGGTACACCTTCGCGAAAGTCCCGTGCCCCAGCAGCCGGCCGAGCTCGTACTTCCCATGGAGCACTGAGGAACTGCCGTCTCTGCCTCTGGGGTCCGCCATTTTCCGCGGCGAGAATCGAGCCTCTCGCAGCGAAAGAGCGGTTTTTTTTTTCCTGACACCGAGATTGAAACCGAAAGAAATTCGAGGGGGAACGAGCGAGAAACTAGAACCGGCCGGGGTTCACCCGTCCTCGACGTGTTTCCGGTGACAATTCCGGCCGCCGATGGCGATGATGAAGGTGGCGGCGGCAGCGGGGCTGCCGAATTCAGGATTTGTCAGCAAGAAGCCTCCCATCTCTCCGCATTCCCAATTCGAAACGAGACTAGGGTTTTTACAATTCGCGAGGAACCGTTCGAATCGGAGGCAACAATTTAATCCTCCTTCTCTTGGGAGTGGTCGACGGTCGTGCTTGCCTTATATAGCAGCTCTGCGAAGCCTCGAAGGGGATGATCGGACGGCTGAGGATGGGGGAGCCCGTGGGGCCGGGTCGACTGCGTGTCGCGATCCTGGACGTCGGATGATCAATCATCCCCGTGTCAGACCAGGGGTGGGGTTCAGTTACAGGTGTAAGGTCGAGATTAGTTCCGGAGGGCTGCACGCGAGAACCGCCAACGATATGTGTCCCCATGCATAATTTATTTTACGGGTTTGTCCTCGCTACAGATGGAGGTTCTCAATAATTCTGTGCGGGGGCCCCACCCCGGCGGGAACTTCCACGTAAAATCGATTCGGTTCGGTCGGGCCATCCGGTTCAATTACCACGGCCGTGAACCTGAACCGAACCGCAGCTTCTTCCATTGAGAGAGCCACAATTCTGAATTTTTTTTTTTCTGGCGCACTGTATAAAATTCTCGAGTCTCGCTCAAGGGTTAACTCCCAATTTTATATTTTTACAAAAATAAAAAAGGGAAGGGAAGGGTTATTTTGCGTTTCTGAAATTGATTATTATCGCTTCTAATCATCCATTATTAATCCGTTCATAGCCCCATCCTAATCAACTTCGCTTTAATGTCACGAATGTCTGCTGCGAAATTGCTAGGAACTGCCGTCAAAAGGGACCATCCGTGGAAATCGTGCGGTCAGCGAAACACGTTGACTCGAGTCAAAACCAGCTTCCAACCGGCGTACTTCGCTCAATTTCAACTTTGGCGGCCCGGGACCTATTTACGAATTTGCCACCCGACCAGGCCGACCCGCATCTTCTAGATTTCTTCGAGCCGTGTGCGCGACACGATGAGCTCAGTCGGTCGGGGCTCGTGAGCACAACACTAGACGGGACGTATGACTTTTCAATTGACCCGAACAATTAGAAGATCGTTAAAGTTTCGTTTATTTCGTAAAAAATAAATAATTTAAAAAAAATATTATTTTTAAAAAGTAATCGTTCGTATCGTTTAAAATAATCAATCGACAAGAACTGTTTTCATTCTAAAAAACAATTTCTATCCAAACGCTTTCGTGGTTCATCTTTGCGGGCGACACGAGTTACCATCTATAAAAAAAAAAATTATATCATTCATTTAACAAAAGCAATTTAAATCGATGATTATTATATTGAGAACTAGCATCAATCATTGAGCAAAGAAAAGTGACGACAACGATGGGTGACCGGTTTGCTTGTTGTACAGATGGTTCGTGATGCACGCTTCCGTTAGATGGTCATCTTGGGTCCTACCAGTCTCTCATTAATTGATTTCACTTGTCTTGTGTCGTGACACCCCCAAAGGACAATTAGGGCAGACATGATTGGGCTCTAGAAAAGGAAACGATTAAGGGCAATTTGCCCGACAATCAGAACGCGATTAGGGAGTTTTTTGCCGGGTATCTAATGTCCAATCCAACTCATAATTGGAGTTTCTCAATTATTATTTTTTTTCATGATGATAAATTGGACGATGAAATCACTGATCTTCTCCCATTTCCGACATTATTGCTTGGTGATTGCACCTTTTTCTTTTTATTTATGAGATTGTAGTAATGGAGTTTTCCTATCGGATGTCTCCATAAGGTTAGGCTTGAAATTTTTGGTAAGTATAACCAAAGAAGAGGGAATGAATATATGGGGGCAACTTATGTTATATCGAGTCACATTTATGTACTCTTTTTTTTCCCCACTAGGACATGCCACTAAAGCCTAGCAATAGCACTAAGATAGATCAATCGTTAATATATGTGGTGGCCGATAATCTAAAATTTTGAATTTCTTGCTTTTCCCTCTTACAATTTCATTTAGTTCCTGATTTTCCTTCTTTCCATTTGTGGGAAATATGCACTGTCCACACCAAATTCATAGCTCATGTTTAGGTCAGAGGATTGAGAATTTGGGGGCAGCACACCAGCATAAGCTATCAATGCATGCTCCTGAAGCAATAACTCGGCGTTGGTAATGTAAGAGATTCACGTGGTTCGGTTCTATCAATTTGCGGTATAACGTAGGTTAAGTTGGTAACGTAAGAGATTCACGTGGCTCGATTCTATCAATTCACGGTATAAGATAGATTAAGTGGTCCTAGTAGTTCGCTTCGTATCAATAATACGAACATGAAAAGACCCACCTAGATGGTACGCGAAACTGATACATTTGTTTGCATGTAGTAAATTCTCAGTCACGACCATGTGACGAGGTTGTGCATGAAAGCTAACTTTTCTGGTTTTTTTTTTTTCTTTTTTTGGGGACATGCCCATTGCTTATTGATTTTGCGATGAGGTTTTCTTGTTGCATGCGATGTCATCCAGATTTCTCGAGACGCCAATTGGAATATAGGGCAGTGAAGAGTCGAATGATGAGGGAGTTCAAAATTAATGCATCGTGCCAAAGAAACCCTAGTTTCTGTGAGCCAGGGAAGCATAATTTTGGTCCGTCAATGCAGAATAGCTGTCGCTGTGGAGTCAAGATGGACTATTTTAAGTTTCAATGATGAATCCTCAATTTCAGAATTGAATAATGAAAGATACCCATTATCAAAAAATTATATGGTGCAACAAGATATATGGGACAACGTCACAAAAAGAACACACACTACACTGGGTTCAAACACATCGCACGTTCTACTAGTTCAATGAGTTTCTTTGCTGAACCCTAGAAACCATATTGTGAAAACATAATACTATTTCGAGAACCAAATCGAGTCGCTTTTTTAGGACAAAAATAGTTATACGAACCTAACGACGAACCTTGCAAAGAAGATGACAACAATCTCTAATCTTCAACACGAACAACGAACTAAGTTCTTAAATGCTAAGATTTAGTTGGCGGCGCGAGTATTCCTAAAATCGCGAACTCGACTAGCGACCATATAGAACAAGTTCAATTTTCTAGGCAGATGCTAATCTTGCTCTTTTTTTCCATTAGCAAAAGGGGAAAAAATCACTACGATTTTTTGTATTACATAAAGTGTTCGGCAAGTGAGATTTTGTGAGACTGCTGTCAACTATTTAAAAAACTCAACACGTTAGATAAAAGCGTGATTCAATATTTAAATATACTAACATATATAGCTTTCTCTCTGTCTCTTTCATATCCTGTATATATGTACAAGATTTACATATTTTTCTCACGGCCATACAGATATGCAGAGCTGATACATGATGCAGGTTGAAGAGGAGGGAATCACATGGGTGCAAAGAGACGAGATGCTATCGCCACCACAGAAATAATCCACCATCGAAAATTCTCCGGTCGACCTGTCCAGCTCGAAAAGATATCGCAATAATTCGCGTCTCTTCTGGGTTCTGCACGAGAGCTGAGGGCGTCCACAGGTTCGAACCATGCATGGCGACAAACACGTAGTGCGCAGAGGCTCTCGTCTCTCTGATCGTGACGTTGGGAGAGACGTAGGGAATGTGGCACGTGATCGTCAAGTGCCCGTTCATCGCCATGCGATGCATGCGTGCTGTTGCTTCTTCCTCATAAATCCTTTCTGGAATGGGAAGGACTTGACGTGATGTTATATGAGTAGAGTCGGTACCGTGACCCCTTCTCTTGAATTTTATACGTATTGGTGTACGAAAGCGAATACGTATACTCGCCTTCTCGGCATACCGAAAAAGAAGATTCCCCTCTGCTCTCAAGATTAACCACCGAAAGGAAGAAATGTATGCGGGACCCTTGTAGCCCCGCTGTTTGAGAAGAGCTCGGAACATTTGAATTAACATTTTATGTAGCAACGGTGGTGGCGGGAGCCGAGAGAGACAGGCCAAGGCTCCGTCGCCGCGACGCCGAAGACAGCGATGGAGTCGGTTAGCTAAACGGCAAACATAGGTGATGAGGAAGAGATGGAAGGAGCTTGGTTAGGGTTAAGACATTTCAAATCGATCGAGTTAGAAAAATGGCAATGGACCTTTTTTTTTTTTTCTAAAAAGAGGAAATAATTTGAGACTACTATGTTAATTTTAATTTATAGTGATGAGTAGGAGACCATCGTATGATGACCGACCTAATATAAAGTGGATTACACGGCAAAACTCAAATCATAAGTATAGATTTCAAAAGTTGAGGATGCAAACTTTAAAAGCAAATCCGGAAGATTGAGTTTTGATATATTATGATGAACTAAAGTGTTTTGCGAAAAAAAAGAGAGAGTAAATACTAGGAAAGTCATTTTCAATTTCACTCAAAGGGTGGAAAAGGCAAAAGGAAAATTATTGACATTTTTAAATTATATAAAATCTTGGGATGAGGATCTCTTTGCTGGGGGATGATTAGCAGGCTCCTGGCCTTTTGATGGCTGCTGAGGCCAATAAATGCCAGACCAACAATTGCACCAATTTAAAAATATAGTGATGATGATGATTTGTCGACTGTCCAATAAAGACTGATGCCATACCTCGAATAATTCCCAGGAATTTTGCTGATCGTATATCCATGTCCATTTGCGATATCTTATAATATATTAAAGGTTTCCGATTTGGGACCGTCAGGTTGATAATGTAGAAAACCATCAGGATAATAATACAAATTATTTATGAACTTTTACCCCATGTGTAACGTGATTTCTGAACGTTAAATTTATTCAATGTGGTCTTTAAAATTTTGGTATATGTTCAATGTAGTCCTCGAATTATATAAAAATGTTCAATATTATCATTTTATTAATTCAAGTTAAGAGTTAATATTGAACAGTTTCATATAGTTCAAGCACTAAAAGTATAAAGATCACATTTAATAAATTAAAAGTTCAAGCACAATATTGCACATTGGGTTAAAGTTCAAAAATCATATTAAACAAATTAAAAATTTATGAACCACGTTACAAATTAGGCCAAAATTCATGGACTACTTGCGTCATTTTCCTTTATAAAAACTAGTATAGATATAGCCGGCCGCCTACAAATTCTTTCTTCTTTTCTTCTCCTCGTGGTCCCACAATTTGCGTTATTTTTCAGCCCCAAAAAATGAATAAGAAATTTAAAAACAGAAAAGAAACTTTTTTGGGTATTGGGCTATTCAAATTGGCTATTATAATGATTGGTACTTGAGAGTCCCCCACCAAGAGCCAGAAAGCTTCGGCAATGTTTGTCTGCATGTCTTTGCAATTTGCACATGAGGTCCCATTCACGTACGCTTTCTTCTATCATGAGATCTCATATGAATAATTCATATATTTATATACAGATTTTTGGGTTCGATGCATTGATGAAATCTTACCGCACATTCCACTTCGTCTAAGTTTTGTATCTCACCACCCTCCTCAGAGAGACATTATTGAAAAGCTCTTTTAGTTTAGCCCAAGTTTAAATTATAAGTTTCTGTATCTGTAATTTGCTTGACACGCTTCTGTTATCTCTTTAACGTAATCTACCTACTTAAATGTTCACTTATGACTAGACCCGTCAAATGGGTGGATCGGATCGAGACGGATTTAGGTCGAAAATGGCTTGACTTAAATAGGCTCCATTTAACCCGTTTTGATCCATTTTTCGTGCAATGCAAATCTGGTGACCTAAACCCGACTTATGCTCGATGCAATTCATGTTACTAAAACCCTTCTATATTTAACACAATTTAGGAAAACTCATACGCAAACTGAGATGATAGTGTGAAGTGAGCGAACGTGAAATCAAATGAAGTCAAGAGAGAATGAAGAGAGAGTATAGAAGTGAGTAAAATCTAAGTAAGTTGTAACTCCATGTATGACTCGTTTATTAAACATAACTAGCTCTCATATAACAACTCAATCCATTATATGAATTAAGAAATGAGTTTATGATCCATTTTGACAAATCTACTCATGACTTATCCGATCACTATGCAAGTCATTCTCGTTAGCTATTTCTCATTGCATGGTGTTAGATGCACGTTACTTTGGGCATTGAATGGGAGACCCCACGAGAGAACAGACTGAGAACACCCAAAGATCAAATGCTCTCTCGCCTCTCCTCTTCCTCTTAACGTGTGTTGCGCAAGACATGGAGGCTTCTTTTGAAACCAACCCTGTTGACTTATTCTCTCTACATTTCTGAGGTTGAGATGTGATCATCAGGTCATTGTGAACAAGGTTTAGTGACGAGGGTTTAATTGGAGGAAGCCTCGAGAGGAAGAGTTTCATTTTCTTTAGGGTTTATTGAAAGATAAGCTATCGATTTCTGGCCTAGGAAATTATTAAATTAAAAAAAAAGATAAGCTATCATTTGTATTATCCACTCATTTCAGACTCACTCACGTCTCACACCATTCCGAGTCCCGATTGATAACAACGTAATCCTACCAGTTCAAAGCCCTCATGAGAGATTGAAATTGGACACCGCGTTTGCTGCGGTTTTCGAACGCGTTTTTTTTTTCTTTTTTGACAGCTTGAAACATACTCGGACTCGACACGGAGCCACATGCAATTGCAACGTTGTGGTGGGGTGGTCCTTAGACATCGTTTTCGTGTGGAGTTGTCAGCCGATTGATCGTTATTGTTGGTGAGAACTCGTCACGTTGGACGACCCAACTTGATTTGGGACCATGAAACTAATTTCAATCTCCGACCATCAATCCTGTTAAGGTATGGCAATTCGAACGGCCTCAAGGAGGGTGACACCACAGATGCACGAGGCTCCCTCGTCGCTTTCACCCAGCCTCGAATCCAATCGACTAGTTTTTCCAAGGCTAAGACCGTGAGTCATCCAAGAGTAGAAGGAAATTCGAATTTGAAGCCCATAATGAAATCATTGGACTCTAACCCACTTCGCCGATGGTGGGCCTCATGAACCTCTCAGCCCATGAGATTGGAGGACCACAGGAGTCAGGACTAGGAGCAATGCTAGCGAACCTGACAGACAAAATTAATCACCCTGCATTTCCTAATAGATGAAGCCACTGATCAAATGCCTAGGACTATTCTCTTAATAAGCGGTCGGCGACATTTTTGGCCACATCATCGGACAATGCTCTAGATTCCGTCTGCAACCCCAGATGCCGAAGTCGTCCTTGGGGCGATCCCGCTATGGGTCTGACCTTTCCTGCTTCATTTTCATATGAAGAATGTTGGCATAAATTACCTCATCTAGTTACGATTAGATCTCCGAATGATAGTTTGACTTTGATAAAGAACAGATTGCCTGCTAAACAAGTATTAGCCAGGCTTCAGTGGTTACCTATCCAGGATCAGATATTAGCTAAATCCGCCGACGGGTACTAGTTACTCTTTGCACCAACCTCACATTCCATGAAATGGCCGAGTTGAAGGCATCCACTGGCAGCGGAACCACGACACAGCTGATGAGAATATCGAAAGTGTGTCCGCCTTGCGTCTACCAGCCGCGAGTCCGGGGGTTTAACGTGAGATGGTTTGGGGCAGTAAGCAACCACATGAACATTGTAACTGCACAGCAACTTATCTAGGACTAGGATGCCTTCTTTTCCTTTCTCTGTTCTACCACAGTTGGTCTGTACCTCTGCGTCGTCGCTCCTACAAATCCGCTCTTGACGAACTCAGCTCCTCTACAATCTCCCGCTGAGCCATTGCTGGCAGTCTGCTCATGATATCTAAAGGCAATATATGCAAAGAACACTGCACGTGAAAATAAACTATTATCAGTGCCTCGAGATCAAAATGGAAGGCTATTCAGATCAAGAGAAAAACCAGTTTACCTCCCCAAACTCTTCCAACAATAGAAGAAAAGCTCCAAAAGACTAAAAATGCGGCAGCAGCTATGGCTTTTTTGTGAGAGCACACGCCCCAAGAATCTCGAAACAATTGAATCCAAATTTTGCCTGCACAATCCACATTGGATCTGATTAGATGTTAGAATTCAATTTTGAAATGTCATATTGTCTCCTGCAAACTCACTCGTCATACGAGAAAATTGTTTCTAGGATACAAAATGGCCAAAACTGTAAGGTTTAGCGTTCTCTAAACAATGCCTGTAAAGCCTCATGTCATCCCACTGAAGACGACACAAAACACTGTAAAAGAGCTGGTTCAAAAGGATATTGAGAGTTTTGTCCAGCTCTCTCTAACAGTAACCTAAGCTTAATTAAGATCTCAATAAAAAGGTACAGATAAATGAGATCCAATCTGTACCAAAGGATATCACAGTTCAATAGAGGATGATGAAGTAGCAATTACAGGTAAATTCATATCACAGTTAATGAAAGTCCAAGATAATATGCATGCTTTGCACTGAAGTACTAAACTTCCTTTTTGGAACTCGTTGCAACACTCCAAGTAAGATCCACTCTCAATGATCACCCTGAGTATTCCTTTTGGGCTGGAGCCCATGTGAATTGGCTAGGCCGTCACCAAAGCATGGCATTGGTGCCATTTGTGACAACCTAGCTTGCTCCACGTGGGCCAAGATGCCAAAAGAGTGCTCGAGGTGGTGATCGTTTGGAGTAAGATCTTAATTTGGGGAGTTGCATTGATGGAGCTTTTGGATATGCATCATTAATAAGTAGCACAGGCACAGTGTGTAAACATGCTGCAGCCAAATTATAGATTACCGTGTGCAGTCAAATGCCCGGAATATGTAAAGCAGAGTTTTGGTACAATGAAAGCCCCAAAAAACCCTGCAGGAATGAGCAATGCGAAGTGTAAGTGAGATACAGCAATTTGCATGAATATTTCAAAGTTTTTTCTTCCATTTGGCTGCATCTCAGATAAAGAGAAGTAGAGTAGCCTGTGCACATTCAGCATTAAACCAGCAAATGCTTTGGCGAGCAAATGCTTTGAAGTTCTTATCAAGTCTTTTAAGGGTGAATATTGCAGTGTGACAGCCAAAAGCCAAAAGCCAAAAGCCAACTTGATGGCAGAGGAAAATCTCTACAAATGTATTTCCGACTTTCCATCATTAGATGGGTTACCGCTGTGTACTAGCAGTAAAAAACATTCTTTTCACAGGCAGTGTCGGATCAATAAGATGGGCTAAAAATAACCATAAGTTCCGCAACTAGACACTTGTAAGTTGTATCCACTCCAACAGAGCCTGTGAAGATCCTTCTTATTATCGACAGCGTTATATTAAATCCTGAAATCCTCTTACTAACAAATCTAACACAAACTTACCAAGTTTGACCATCAGCCCTACAGTCATGTAGCTTCCGCATTTGGCCACAACAAAAAGCAGGACTGCCAACTGCAATTTTCACCACTCATTAGCTTCCGCACTCAAAAGAAGTCGCTGGTTAATAAGCAAAATCACCTCACCTTCATCGTAATCAATGGGTCTCCAGAGAGAACAGCTCGGAGCATAAACAAGAATTTGTTGAAGCAAGGAAGCACCAACTTCACCAACTGCATTGCCTCTTCCTCTTCACACTCACATCTCATAGCAGCTACATCCACATAACCCCTGAAAGCAAACAGATGCGACACCAGCACTAAGTTAGGAGAACAAAGAATTTGGCGACATCATCTGCAGCATTATCATTGTAACTGTATTACCTGCTAGTGATGGATCTGAACAGAAAAATTGCAGCAAGAATGACGAGACTCAGATAAGAAACCAGAGAAATGAAGCTGGAGAAGCAGAAAAGAAACAAGGTCTCAAACTCAATTCTCATCTGTAACAGAGCAACAACCAAAAAAGGCCAATATCACATTCTTTACCTGTAATGGAGATGCTTAGCATAGGAGGATGATATTATCAGTAGCGTTCCAATTGCAAAGGCTAATGCTGACTTATATGCATCTTTCCACATCACCAAGTCCACTGAAAAAAAAAGAACACAAACTTATGCCTAAATTAAGTTACAAAATCCAAAGAAAATGTAGTTCAGAGAGGACCCAGAAAGCAAAAATTACCCAAAATTGGACATCCCTCCAGCGTCTCAGTGGAACGTCCGTTCTCATCCGATACTGTAACAAAGAACATAAAACTGTGATGGGACACAGATAGAAGTGTCAAAGAACTAGTAGAAGCACAACAAAAGAATGCAGAACTTACATAAATTATGCTTGGCATAATTTTGATGGATTATAGAGGATTTTGGGATAGCAGGAGGCTCTTTAGTTGCACACAGAGATGTGGGCTTACTTGGAGGAGTATAAGCAGTACTTCTATGCATTCCATTACGGTTCAACATAGAAGAAGGCCGTTTCACAGCATCAAAACAAATGGGATTGTGCTTTTCACTGAAATGATTATCTACTCTCTCTCCACTTGCCACTTTTTTGGATTTCTGCTCCAATGTATGAATTTTCTTGATATCAAAGCTGTGTTTTTCATACTCAGGCTCAGCTTTCTCATCAATGCAATGACCCTCCAATCCCTCATCCTCGAAAAATTCTTCATGCCCATCATCATTACCATGATTACAATGAAGGTCATAATCATGGGCTAGTACCTTTGGAACAGGCTTGACCTGACCCACATCGCTCATAGTGCTTGAAATGATTCTCTCTTGACACACCCCGACCTCCTTGCAATTTTCCTCGGATCCCCCATGACCAGATTGACATAAATCCTTGAAAGGCTCCAAATTTTTCTTCCTCAGTTCAGCTGAAACTACCTTTTCAGTGCACAGAACAGATTCACTCACCTCCTTTGCCTCAGGCCTTGATTTTCTCTCCTGAGAAATTCCAAGCTCTCTCTTTTCCTTCACACCCAGAATTGGGCTCTTCTTTTTCTTGATTCCATCACCCGAAACACTCATTTCCTTGACCTGCTCATCAAGACTCTTGCTCGGCTCATTGACCTCCCTAGCAATCTGAATTGGGCCATCAACGCTCTCTGATTTCCATGTCCTTCTCTTCCCCACAACTTCACTTTTTCTCAATGTGACTGAACTAGGATTGTTGGGCATATCACTGGTAGTGTCATTATCATCATCTTCGACCACACCAAAAACTCTGATCCCACCTTTCACTTCATCTAACCTCATCCTCCTCTCCCAAACTGATCCAGCCACCGCCCCATTTCTCACTCCACTCCTCCTCTTTCTCGTGTCCATCACTATCCGCACGACTCTCGATCTCAATCCTCACAATTCTGCAAAATCAACCGAGAAAAAAGCTTCCTTTTTGCTTCTTCTCTGTTTCTGTTTCTGTTTCTTGATGAGAAAATGAGGAGATTGCAGCGGGAGCAAGGCAACAAAGGATTTCGGTGTGATGTGATCTGATATGACTCGTGTACCAAAAAGATATCTGGGGAAGCACGTCAAACGAGGCAATCAGAACTCAGAAGCCCATCATCATTCACATGCCATTTTTTGTGGTGAGAGAGAGAGAGAGATGGTGCTTTGCTTGTTCGGCTTTATTTTCGTGTGGGTGCGAGATAAAACAAAAGAAGAACCAAGGGAAAAGAAAAGGGACATGTGGGTACAAGCGTGTCGGTGGCGATTGACCAGAAGCCATGTAAGGAAGCTGCCAAGAAACTACAGTAGATCTTCTTCTGGAGATTCCCCAGAAAGAGTTTTCTGAGAAGGAAGAAAATAGAGAGAGAGAGAGAGAGAGAGAGAAAAGAATTAAATGAGGGAGAGAAATTGTATTCAATGAGGGAGAGAAATGGACCCACCGCAACACAATGTGGAAATTTTCCAATGCATCACAGCGAGGTAACATCTGGTCCCAATTGGCCGACCAACAAATCAGCAGTGATGACTGTTTCTTTTCTTTTCTAGCTCCTTTCGTTTTCTGCTGCTTGATTTTTGCTCTTTTGTTTTGCCATATTCTTTCTTTTTAGCATTTTAATGTTCAGTTCATTTCGCAAAAAATAATTTAAATTTTTTTTTTAATTTTCTGTATTGGGTT
>BCNH02000003.1:1514045-1542591 GCA_001662345.2 Metrosideros polymorpha var. glaberrima | reverse complement strand
TAAATTTTCCTTATTTTTTGAGAAAACAGAAAGGAAAAAATAGAAAAAAAATTTTAATTGTAAAATGATGAAAATACCCTTCAGATCAGACCCTTATTTGAAACAAAAAGGGCACTTCAGGCCCTTATTTGAAACAATGTTCACTTCAGGCCCTTATTTGAAAAAATGAAGGCACTTCAGGCCCTTATTTGAAACAAAGTCCACTTCGGGCCCTTATTTGAAATTTTTCCTTGTTTATAAGGTCACTTCTTTGAAAAATCAATTGAAATAAAAAAAAAATATTCTCAAAATTAAGTAATAGTGAAGTTATGAAAACTTTCGACCTTTTCATGGAAAGTTAAGGGTGTTTTTTTTCTTTGGTCGAATGGAAAGTAAAGGGTTGAAACTGAATAAATTGAAAATTTAGGAACTCAAGTGAATTTATTAAAAATAATTTAAGAACCACGTCGAACGATTGAAAAATTCGTCGATGGCATTGTAGGCCAAAATTTAGGAGTGGTAAAAAGGCTGATGCTTGCAAAACGACACGCCGACCAAGCGTTTCGAGGGTCTCCTCCTCTTTCCCGAACGCGTGGCCCCCACCCCCCACCAGCGATTTTGGCTAGAGGCAAACGAGGTTCATGCGATCGTCGACACTGGAATGACGAAAACACCCCCGGAGGTCTTTTGTAGGGTTTTATAAAGTTGGTCCCTGTGGCAACTTTTGGCTCCTCTTTCGCGGAAGCCGTAACGAAGCTTTCTGCTGCCGACGCCGTCGCCACCGCACCGTCGCCACCGAAACACCCAACTGGAGAGAGATAGAGATAGAGGGGGTGAGGGTGAGGGGAGAGAGAGAGAGAGAGAGAGAGAGAGTTTTTTCAGTCGAGAGTTTTCAAGATCAGCTTCCGAAAGGTCTGCGATTCGGTGATTCGTCAATGGCGGTGTCCGAGCCCGTGCACAAGGATCTTCTCGCTCCGTTCGCGCCTTCCGGGTCTTTTTCGTCTCCGTCGTTGTTCCAGAGGAGGATCGAGTTCCACCCGGCCAGGAAGCAGTTCAACGGGTTCGGAAGCGGCGGTGGGGACTTCAAGATCGAGACGCTGAACCCGAGCGTGTCGCAGCCGGGTGGTAATCTCGGGGCAAGAGGCTCCGGGCAGGCCTCGGGGAGGAAGGTGGACGGATTGGAGCTCGTGGAGAGCTGGTTGGATCCGGAGCTCAGTTTCGGAGCTTCCGTCCAGAGAATTGTAAGGAACGCTGTTAGATGCTTGTGGCGTGGCTGAACTTTAGTGACTTCCGTATTCGTTGTTATGATCAGGGGATCCTTCTGTACTTTAGTGCCTCGTGACTGGCGATTTGATTCATTTCCTTCGAAAAGTTTTGCCTTTTCCGTTTGAAATAGCCATTTTTGCCCGAGTCTTGGGACGTCTTAGCTTTTGGTGGCATGCCCGAGTTGTCTAACGATGAGGTTGGTATGGATTTCTTGCAGGGTGCTGGCTTGGAAAATCTGGGAAACACTTGTTTTCTTAATTCTGTATTGCAGTGTCTGACGTACACAGAGCCCTTGGCAGCTTACTTGCGAAGTGGCAAGCATCAAAACTCTTGTGAGTGAATGTCATCTTGACGCACAAGTTTGTATCTTTCCCTAGTCATTCGCCTGTTCTAAGTTGTTCTTCATTGTTCACTGGACTATAACTATATATGACAGTTTGATGGGCATTTATTTGTTGCTATAGCATGGGTTCCTTGGAGGTTTTAGTTCTATATCGTTAGAGTTTTATGGTGGCCAGTTTCTGTGACATTTACAGCATCTCATGTAGAATTCAGCTGCCCATATGGTTAAGAGTATGCTTGTTAGTTTGGCTGTAAGGTGCTTTTGCTTTTCTATAGTGAGCACTTGTTAGATAGGTGAACCATTGGCATCTTAAATCTTCTCTTGGTTCGTTCCTATCAGAAGCATTAATAAGCATACGGTTGAAAAATTGTGATCCAAAGAAGCTTATTCCAACTGTTTCCAGTTGAAGTTTCGGCCTTGTCCTATTTGATATTTGAACCAAGAGTTAAGAGAATGCAAAAACTGCAAGAAGTTAACAGACCTCTTTAAGTTCTTGTGTGAAGATCAGCTATTTGGAAGTGAAATCTCGACCTTCTTAGGTGGTTTTTGATTGATGAATATCTCTGATGCCACTGGCACTAGAAAGAAGGTTAATTTAGAATGAATCTAGACAAGCCAAAAAATCCATGGTATTAGGTTGTTCCCTTGAGAAATCCCATATCAGGTGATGGCTTGACAGCACTTTATATCCATCATCAATATCGCTTTTTCTGTTTATTAGCAGAAATAATGATTTTGAGATTTAGTCATTGTTTGCCATATGGTAAATTGAGACGCCATTGCTAAAATTTCAGGTGAAAGATTTGTATCAGCGAGAACAGTATTATGTAGATTGAGATGATGATATTTCTTTTCAACAGAAGACAGCGAGTCTATGTCATCGATATTTGATGACAAATGTTGTGAAATTTTGATAACTCTTCTTCAAGTAAATCTAATTGATATTTTGAGGTACAAGTACTATTTTCTGGTTAACCTTTTAAAGAGTACTGAGACATTAGTGACTCATCTGCATTTATTCTCTCTTGGCATGGATATATCTAACATGTGGCAGCTCTCCTAGGAAGGTGATCTGATACTGCCTTCTGTTGTCTAATGCTTTCTTTCTTCTTTGTTTTTCTGTTCATCTATGTAGGTCGGATAAATGGTTTTTGTGCCTTATGTGCTATTCAGAAACACGTCAGTCGCGCTTTGAAATCGACTGGTAGAATTTTGGCGCCGAAGGATCTCGTCTCGAACTTGCGGTGTATCCTTGTATAGAACTTCTGGAATCCCTTCTATCATTTAGCATAATTCAGTTTGTAATCATGTTTGGTTTCTGTTTGTGGATTATGTTCATTTTGTGATCAGCAGGCATAAAAAATCCCTTATCATGATATCTGTCCTTTCGAAATCAAAGCAAGAGGAAAAAATAGAGGGGAGTAGCTTAACATATATTCTGTTCAAGTCAGAGTACAAATTTATTTTGTGTTAAAGTATTTTCTGGAACTCGTTGTCCTTGACACATAATTAGGCATATCTCGGAATTTCCGAAATGCTAGACAGGAGGATGCCCATGAATACATGGTGAACTTATTGGAATCTATGCATAAATGCTGCTTACCTTCTGGAGTGCCAACCGAATCCCCTGGTGCTTATGATAAGAGTTTGGTGCACAAAATTTTTGGTGGTCGTCTACGAAGTCAGGTATGCTTTCTGAGTTCATGGTAGCTTTCTGTTTTGCAGTTAATGAGCTACAATCTTTTGGCCTCATTTTTATGCACATATATGGAAGCTTAGAGTGAGTATTGTTAGTAATGTCAATGAGAACTGATATATAGAAGGTCCTTCCATCACTGTTCATCTCTCTGCTGTCAATTTTTCAGGTGAAATGCATGCAGTGTTCCTACTGTTCCAACACTTTTGATCCATTTCTGGATTTAAGTCTTGAAATAGCCAAGGCAGATTCTGTGGTGAAAGCTCTTAAACATTTTACAGCAGCAGAGCAACTAGATGGAGGGGAGAGGCAGTACCAGTGTCAACGGTGCAAGCAGAAAGTCAGGGCTCTTAAGCAGCTTACAGTTCACAAGGCTCCTTATGTTCTAACCATTCATCTTAAGCGGTTTCATGATCCTACACAAAAGATTAACAAGAGTGTCCAATTTGATACTGCGCTAGATTTGAAACCTTTTGTCAGTGGATCCTATGTAAGTATAATATCCAACGTATGCAATCTGGTCTCTCCGTTATGGTTATTTTAGCTTTTGTTATTGACTGTGATTGTCACTGAGCTTGTGTTGTCTTGAGACAAGATGACTTTAATAATCTATAGGGGATTTCTGAGGATTATGCTGGAAAAACTTAGGTTTGTAGTTTTATCAACTCTCAATGTTATTCTCTAAAAGCAACTACTGATTTCCTGTCAGGAGAATTAATTATTTACTGTTGGTTTATTGGCTTTTTTGTATGATTCGTTTTATGTCGTCAGTTTTAAGTGCAACTGCAGATGGGCTTCTTTAATTCCCTTTTGCCTCATACTTTCCAGGAAGGAGATTTGAAGTACACTCTTTATGGGGTTTTAGTCCATCATGGCTGGAGCACCCATTCTGGCCATTATTATTGCTATGTCCGCACATCAACTAATATGTGGTACTCTCTTGACGACAATCAGGTATCTAGATTGGAACTTTTCACCTTCTGCTCGTAAATTATGTGGTCATGGGCTGGCCAGTTTGTTGTGCTTGCCCGGGCTTGATGGCCCGAAAAGCAATGTGGGTACTCTTAGGCAAGGCGCTGTAGTTATAAAGCCTGGCTTGGATCAGCCTGGTCAGGCGAAGCCCGGCTCAAAAATACTGTGCACTTTTGTGGGGATGGGCAGGTCTGGCAACTTGATGTTCAAACCTTCAAGCCTGTGGCCCATGCCCACCCAATGATCACCTTTATTAATAATTATGTTGTAGTCTTGCTGATATAGATGGTTGGTGCCATTAAGCAATTGAGCACAATCTGTTTCTTATGTTTCAGTAATGGAAGTCCTTAGCATGTATCCTTATTTGTTGGTCATGTGGCATTTATTTGTGTTATGCGTGAAGTATCTGTTGTCTTAAAATGAACTTGTATATGTGTTCTCTTTAAACTTTGCATTTGGCCTTAAATTTTGGTACAATATTTATTTAGTTAAATTTTCTTCAATCGAAAGATGTAAGGTTTCTTGTCATCGTGCATTAGGAATAGACATTTCCAATTACTTGTCTTGACTTATTGGTGTATACAGTCCGTCCAAGAGTTTTTCTGGGGATGACATTTCTCTCTGTTCATTTTCTTTGTTGACAAATGTGCAGTCTGTCTACACTGCTGACTAGGATGTATTGTCCTTGGGATACTGATGATGCAGGTTCACCAAGTGAGTGAGTCAAAGGTTTTGCAGCAGAAGGCCTATATGTTGTTTTATGTCCTAAATAGAAGCAATACAGCAGCAAGAAAACTGGCTGCTGTTGCTCACAAGGACATGAAAGAGAATGTCGGTGGACCTAGGGCCACTTTCATTTCCAACCAAAGCGCAAAAGGACCTGTAAAATTCGATCAGATGAAGAGTGGCATCAATTCAGCAACCTCTTCTACCACCCTTCTTGTGAAAGATGCAGTTAATATTAGTTCATCAAGTAAGATTAGTTTGAAGGAATCATCAGCCAAGGAAAACCTTGGTCCAGCGCGGGCAGAATATCCAGTTAAGAAGGACTCCATTTTGGATTCTGTTGTGAAGGATTCATCATCAAAGGTTTCTGTGGAGGGACTTGCTCTTCCAAAAGATAATTTGGCATCTGTTAGCCCTACGGGTGTTAGTTCAAATGATAATTTGGAGAATGCTCCACTCTCTGCACCTGTTCATGAAATTTCTCAGTGCAATGATGGAAATTCTAAGAAAAAATTGACAGTATCAGTTCCTGAATCTCCTGCCAGCACCGCTACCTTGAAAGCTGCTGCTAAGAAGCTTCTCAAGGATGAATTATCTCAAAAGGTAACAACATTTCTTAGCTCCAATACTATCTTACTGGCAGTTTGAGTGGATTGCAAGACTTTGCGATGTTTCTTAATATGTCTGAATATTGTTATGCCCAGATGAATGCTGTCTCAAGTCTTGGTGTTACGACTGCAAATTCATGCAATGATTTTGCTGACAAGTCGTTTGAGGAAGTTGGACCTGAAAGATCGCCAGAGAAATCAATCTGTGACAAAAGCCGGAACATTCCTTGTGAAAGCATTGCTGTGGCAGCGAGCGAGAAGACTGATAAAACTGGCCAAGGATTGAAATCTGATGTGGCTGTTAACTTTTCTGTTGCATCAGCCACGTCAGATGGTTTGTCATGTGTGGAAACACTTGATAGCAAGCCACATAAAAAATTTAAAAAGCATCTAAAGTATCAGTTTGCAAGCCTTCATTTAGGCTTGAACATACTTATGCGCGCATCACTGCGTCCACGTAAGAAGCGCAAAAAGAACAAGCGTCACGGGTTAGTTGCGAAGAATCTCAATGGAAAACAGCTGAATAGAGATCTTATTGCTTCTGATTTTAGACCATCAACATCAGAAGCAACAGAGGTCGTTTCTGTTTCTTCAAAGAAGAGAGAGTCTAAATCGTGCTCCAAGAAAAGAGTCGGTGACATTTGTTCAGGGATGACCACGAGTTCTAATGGCGACTCCTTGGTGGGTGCCGTGGATGGTGCATTTAGAGACAGGACAACTCAAAGTGATGCTGTTCTTGCAACTGATTCTTCGTTGAAAAAGAGCATAGGCTCTCAGTCATCAGCAAACCTGGGTAAAAGTAGAGAGTATGAGAGTCTAGAAGACTCTAAGAGGGACACAATGCAGAACGGTTTGATGAGTATGCTTACGCGAGGATTGGAAGAGACATTAGGTGAGTTAAGGAATTTTTTGTCCTCGTGATACTGTGAGGTTGATTGAAACTGGGCTGCTTTTGATGTTTTAATTGGTTCATTTTTGTTGCGTTTATGCGTTTTATGCCTGTAGCAGCAGATTTCTTTGGCATATTTCTGTTGATGATGTCCTTAGGATAATACGCTGGAGCTGTCGTATACTTAAGCAAGTAAAATGATCCCACTTTATTCTTTTCTGAACTAGATCAAGTCTGTTATTCCTTTAAGTATTGCGGAATACTTATGACTTTTTCCTTTTGTGTGTGTGTAGATTGTATAAGGTTAACTTGCATTTTGAAATTTCAGTAAAGATTTAGACTGAACGAGAGCATTTCCCCTGTTTTCCATGCTTTAGTCAATGATGGCATATGAATTTTGTGATCTGGAAACCATTATAATTATCCTGTTTGTGAAAACTTTCTCCATGTCAGTACCAGATTTACTGTTTTTCTTCCACTAACGTCCTTTTGCAATGTTACTATATTGGGTTTTATCTATCTGAAAAATCTTGATGACAGTCATTATTCATTTCTATTTATGATGCTTTTTTGACTTGCAACTTGTATTGGTTGCAAATTTTACTTGTGGTGGTGCTTTGCAATTATTCTGTTGAATTGGTACTCTCTTACCTTTTTCTTTCCTTTTGATTGCAGTTGGACATTGGGACGGGATAGAGTTTTCTCCCTCTCCGACCATGGAATCAAATGGTGCAGAGAACGCTCGCATTGGTTATGTGCTGGATGAATGGTAAGCTGAAGTATTGTTAGTCATACTTCTGCAGAATCATGTCCTAGCTGTTATGAACTTAAAGTTATCATTGGTTAAGGAAGCTGAATAGGTACATGTAATGTATGGTTAGATGGTTGAGCGGTAGTGTGGACATTGCAAATCATGAAAGAGTTGCATCTCAGTTCTCTTTTTTCTAAGTAATAAACTTTTCTGACGGTACTGTAGTTGATGCTTGTAGACATTAGAAATTCTCTAATTTTGCATTCATTTTGAGGTATCTTACCTGCAGTGTATGTAACTGTGGTCTGATTAGGAAATCCCGTTTCTTGTTAATACTTTGATGATCAAAATCTGTTGAGACATGAGTGGTAAGAACAAAATAGACGGTAAAATAGGAAAAGATAAGCATGGGCACGCTGTAATTTCTTTGGATAGTCAGGTGAAAGGCAGCAAAAGAGTGGTATAGCATGTATTATGTTGGTTTACATAGTTGGTAGAGATCTGTTTCTTTACAGTTGATTGGTAGCACTTGATATATTTTTTTATTTTTAAGCACATCTCTCGTACGATTTACAATATTTTACAATCATATTGCAGGGATGAAGAATATGATCGGGGAAAGCGGAAAAAGGTGAGGCATGCCAAGTTTGATTTTGGTGGCCCAAATTATTTCCAGGAAATTGCATCGGAGAAAATAAATTTGAAGAAGACAAAACTCGATAAGGCTAGCTCTGGGAGTTTGCCATTCAGGATATAAGGTGAATTTGTGGCTGACTTCAAGCTCAGCCTGTTGATTTTGATCGTCCAATTGATAAAGCTGCATTACTTGATTATTGCCCAGCATTGTATGAGGAAAGTCTCCTACTACTTCTGGCGTTTAGGTACGAGGCTCTATGAGATTGACTACTTTTTTGACAATTTCTCTGTTTTCTTGGAGATTTTGTCTGTTCACTCGAGAGGTGTTGTGGTGGATCAAGCATCTGGAGCATATTTATCTCAGTTCTAGCTTTATTGTCTGTGATATGTATTTAGCTGTGTGTTTGTGTATTAGCTAAGCTGTGTAATAAACCTTTGAAGGGGAAGATTCTTTGAACAGCTGACGATGTTGTAGCTCAGTATTCGGTGAGTTCTTACTGCATTGTTAACTTATTATTAGATCACTTTCTATTGATGATCTCCTGAAGCATGGTTGGTGAACTCTTGTAAATCTGGTTTTGACTGACGTTCTTTGGAATTTTCTGCATTTTAGAATCGGGGTTTGAGCACTTTAGTAAGTGAATTATAGTAGGTGCCTAATTAAAGTTATCCTTCACTCATCAGAGTGAGCCGTGTTCAAGAATGGGACATATGCTTGCTCGTTTAGGGGCTGAACTCGTTTTCATTTTGAACTTTGTACTGTTGGTCTTAAATAAACTTTTCTCCAAAACACACCCTTTGGTATCTGTTGGAATCTTTGCAAGAAAAGGGCCGTTCAACAACCAGGGCACTTTCTGGCACTGCCGTCACAGGATTGTGAAATCGGAGAATTTGCCGAAAATTCCGGAGAGGGCGAGGAGGAAAGGAGGAGGGGAAAGGCCTTTAGGTTCATTATCTTCGTGCCCATCAGAGTTATTGCATTGGGCCACCGATCTCATATGAAGATCGTGTTGTTTTACTTTCCCTTTTCTTGGCCCCTCTATGAATTGTGTTGTTCAGAGAACAGTTGGCCAGTGAATTTAAAGATCTGAGGTGCGACAACAAGTTATTTCGACCGCCCTGGAAGTTGTAGTTAATGTGAATGTCGGAGAGAGAGAGAGAGAGAGATGTTGGAATAGCTTAAGCTTTTGGTTCTATGCCCATTGCATTTTTATTTATGAACCTTTGACTGACTCTAACTTGTTATGTAACTCTAATGCTCCGCTTGAGTGCCAGCCATTTCTTTCAGGGAGTAGCGACTACTCTTTGCCTTTTTTCTGAAGCGAAATCGGCTAATCCCATATTACCATTTTGATCTCTGGACACAATAGCATGTCTCCCGAATCTCTAACCTTTTGATTTTTGGGAGTTTTATGGACCCACCTCGTATATAGTAGCGTCACCGTCGGAAGATCCTCATTCTTGCCCAATGTTAATTAGATTTCGCGAAGTAAAACCAAGCTTAGAGCACGATTGACTAGTAGCATATCCAATACCTATCATTCAATCTCATCCCTCACATTTGAACAACTTTTGATTCACGCTGTCACCTCTTCAGTCAAAACCATGTTCTTCCGAGTCGACAGTGTAAGGGTCTAGTCTACCTTGGCCCTCGATTCTTCTTGTCCATACTTTGTGTAAGGTTTCTGAATTCATCTAGGGGTTTGAGCTCATCTTGAAATTGTACACAAGAAGCCAAGAAAAAGCATCCCTTAAGCACTTGAGCATGGTATTGGGACAGATTCGTATTCACGCTCGGCACTGTTCATGGGAAGAGAGCCAAAAAGAGGAGGGCAAAATGACAATGTGTGTGTGTGTGTGTGGTTGAACTTGAATTGAATGTTGAGTCGTGTGCTCGTGATGATTTCTAACAGCAAGGCTTTACTGCTCGTGACCAAAGGCCAGCATTTAAAGCTTCTGTTCCCTTCATGTGGACCACAGTTCTTTTAAATTTCTGTCCAGCAGAATGCTTGAAGAAGCCTGTGATGGTCATCATGGAAGTGTGCTGTGGAGCTTTGCTCTTTACCTTCTTTCTCTATGCATCTTCTCCCCTCTTTCATTCTCCACAAGTCATCTCTAGTTTTGCCTCCCACAGCCTAAAATAATTGCTGTCCCACATTACACGAAAAATGAAAAGTTTGAAAAAAAAAAAAATCAGTCTAGGCCCCATTTGAAGGGGGAAAATGTAGTGATTGAAAAAAATTCAGGTATATCTGACAACTTCTTTCGCATCTCTAACTACCATTTCTCTTTAATAGTTTGTATTAGGGGCAAATAATCAACTCACAATCTTTCCACTATGTACATGTCTCATTCCTGAAAGCCAGTTAGCATTGGAAAAACTTAAGTCTTATTTCTCAATCATGTTTTAAAGGCACCTCTTCGCTAAAATCATCTATCGTAACACCACTATTGTTCGTCGCCTTATCTATCCTCCTTATCAGACAAGACCATTTTCCCCGACAATGTACATATGAGCAAATCACTTAATGCTCCCTCCCTCTCGAGCGTGAGTTGATCCTTTTTTTTTTTGGTGTGAAATGAGATTGGATGGAGGCGATAACGGGCGGAATTGGAAAACAAGCAATATAGAGGAGGCATGAGAAAATTGAGAAGGGGTGTTGGGATTCAAACAATTAGAACAATGCTCTAATATTGTGTCAGGCAAACAGCTTTTCCAAAAAACCTTAAACCAATAGGAAACGGACTAATTGTGCATACACAAGAAGTTGGATAGACACTCATGAGTGTCCTTTCGACAGTGGCGCCTTGCATAAATAATTATGAACGACTTTTGAAATATAATACATCATGAGTTGCAGATACCAAGGATCTAAGTTCATGAACATAATATGAAAAAACATCACAAATTAAGGTTCAAACAATTTGCTTAGTTTGGTTACCTACCACATGGAATGGCCTCTTGCGAAAGTTCATCATGGAAGGTGCATGGCATTTGGGCGTGCACCGTCCATGGCACTCACCCAATAGGCTCAACTAGGCATGACTAATCCATGCTTATTTATGTCATTTTTAGGGTTATAAAGTCAATAGCTTTTTGATGAAGTGATCTTCATAAATTCCAATTGCGCAAAACCCGATTCTCGGGAGCAATTGATTCTAGGTATTAACCTTATACGCGATTCAAATTCAAACTATAGCTTTGGATCCGAGTGATTACTCAAACCTAATCGTATCTTTCCACTATATTTGCAAGTCTAATAGATATACACAAGTGAAATTACAGTTGTAGGTAAAACCAATACACAATCACGATTAGACGTTAGACTCATGTTGAATTCGTAAGTAGGAAAATCTCAAACTATCTCGGATTATGAGACATATAATCGTCACCATAGTGAGGAGCAAAACCCTAGCATTTTGCTTACAAAAGATTTAACACTGTTTTACGATTTCCATAGGATTATTTTAACGTTGTGCGTGTTGAAAACGCAAACGTAAAGATTGCTTGATACTTTGGTTAAGGTCTCTTTTTTTTATCAATAAAAGCTGGACATTCTCTGGTTTGAAATAGACTAATAAGATAAATATTTATAATAGCAACATCTTTATAATTGAAAATTCAAACTTGGGTTCCAACTGGAGGACACTGACTGACCTTTAGCTCTAGAACAAGAGAAGCTCGACCTTTCAAAACCTTGCATGGAATCAAACCTCGTTTTCCAAGGTTAGAAAAAAAGAATAAAATAGAACATAAAACGAGGAAATTTGTCCTTATTGCTGTTCCTCCTGGAGAACCCAATTCGAATATTTAATACAATAATTCTTCCTTATGTGTCGGATTTTTCTACTTTTCTTTTCTTTTTTTCTTTATGATTGCGACGTCGTTCCCATGTGTCCTCTCGTTCTCGACATTTTGTTGTCACCCGTCAATGTCTCCATGGGAAAACAGCGTCTCTAGTTCTTGTGTTCCCACTTCTATGAAGATAGATGTTCGTATAAATAAATGAGGATTAATAATATCGTACTTTGCATTGCTGGATAGTTATATAAAAAAGGAAAAAAAACCAAAAAAAAATATCTAAACTTATATCCGCTATGCCACATTTATTTTAAACTTTTTTTTGTGACATAAAAAATCACAATTTATATTTACCGTGACACATTTATCTTAAAATTTTTCTTGTGACATAAAAAACCTATGTTTTACTATTCTTCTAAAATTGTCTTGTTTGGGTCAATATGCACGTTCATATATTTGGCTGAACGATATGTACTTGATTACACTCGGATTAAACTAGGCCAATTTGTAAGAACCGATTTGGTCCTCGGTAAATTTCACATAAATTTCACTGTTGAAATAAATCTAGCTAATAATTGCCGTAAAAGTATTGATTAAGTTACATTCAACATGTTTTAAAAGTATAAAGAATTGTTTTCTTTTTGCACACTTTTATGTTGCCCAGTAGTATGGCACTTCATTCATTTTCGATGTCCAAAAACGAACTTACTATATTAGTTGCTTAAATAGTAATCTTGGTAAGAACACATATCCAGAACATTTATTTTTTTAAGAACAGATTAAAAATAAAACCAATTACATTTTCTTTAAATAATGTCCACTAGACATTACAACGATGGAGGCCCATTCTTTCCTGCTAACTCGTAAAGTACTCCAATTATTAGTGGGGGATCCTTCTTGGGTTCGTGGTTGTACAACATTAAATGATAGGGTCAAGTTATTTTCTTCATGTGAGGATCCAGCTGAACCAGATACCTGTCTTTAATTAGCAAAACTTAATTAATGCAAACCACACTATCTTTTTGGTCGTTAATTAAAAAGGTAGTGGTCATCATTGAGAAGGGCAACGTTTGAAGGATAAATTTGCTGGCACTGAGTACACAAATGAGTATAAATTGTTTATTTTTTTATTTATTTTGGAGGAGGGCCTTTTTATTTAATTAGGTGTCGCTTGATTACTTGTTACTCCTCACGTCAATCAAGGCAAGTCATCATCATGTGTGCAAGCTTCTCTCTTTCTTTGTCCACTCATTTTCTCGTGTTGGATCTTGGCATCCTCAACCCCCTTCTCTCTCTCTCTCTCTCTCTCTCTAACATGTAATAGATTTGGTCATTTGCTTAATCTGATGCTGGATAGATTCCCACATGATTGGGTTTTCCTAATGCATCTGCTCCAAAACAATATGTCCTTACAGAAAGGAAAGGGGATAAGATACAAATTCTATATGCACAACCTGTGCAGAGTGAACTGTTCCTAGTGTGAAATGTTCTTAAGCCAGCATGTAATGTAATGTAATGTAATGTCACTATTAATTGCGATTAATGATTAATCAAGTTGTCATTATTACACTCCCACAAGCTTCCACAAGCGGGCAACGATACAGTTGACAGAAGAGTGCTTGTGGGGACCAAAAGCCGCCTCATGATTTAAGATCGTGGAGAAAAGCTGAGTTCAGATTATGACATGACGTGTCTTTTTCAGGCACGTCTAATACTTATTCCCTATAACACAAACGTTTTGATTTCATTGTCTAGGGTTTGAGTCATGACTCCTGTTTGATCATATCACTTCTAGGGCAATTTCTGTCCCTCATAAAGGGCCGTATGTATTACCTGAAAACTAATTGAAACGGTTGTATAAACTGAACTGTTACTTATGTATTTTAGCTACACCAGTAGTTACTCGAAATCAACATATAGTAAGTTTCGCGAGGCGTGAGGTATTGATGCAGTGATGGGCATGTTTCAAATTAAATACTTTTGCGCGTCGGGTCGCCAATTAGGATTGTATCTAGCATTGGCAGTCCGGGGGATCACCAATCAGTTCATTATCATCCCATCATTAACTTAGGGAGGATGGCTTTCTATTGGACTATTACATCCTTTTTCCTACTGAGGCTGAGGGCATCACTTATTTTGTGAGGCTTGAACATGAATTAGGAAAAGAAGTGGCATAGTTTTTTTTCTTTCAAGTGAACTGATGTTGCAGTCTGCTGAACCGGAGCAACTGCAATTAAAAGTAGAAAGAAGTAGAATGGAAGGCAGAAGCATACGAATGAAGAAAACAATGACGAGGTGATGAATAAGGCTACAATGTACTAATACTATTTTACAAAGTTGGTATATCACCTGTGATTTATCATAATCTTATTAAATGTCAGGTATGACCCATTTAAAAATTCATTCATAACACCTCGAGTTAATTAACATATATCAATTTTAGAAAATAATCTTATTATACCTGGGATTTTGCACAGAAAAAAGTGTTTATGTAGAAAAGAATAACTTTTTAAGTGCACTGACCATGCTGCAGAATGTTTGACCGCACTTAAAATTGACCCCCGATTGAAGGGACAAGGGAGAGCGTGTTGACTTGGACAAGTGCTGCTTTCTTTCACTTTCATTTTCTGCTAAACAGAAAAAGAAAAGAAAAGAAAAGAAAAGAAAAAAGGACAGCAGAAATCCCTTTTCACCTTTCTTACCGAAGGAAATCGGATCAACTTGCACTAGAGTGGAAAAGGGCAATGGAAAGAAGAAGAGAAAAACACGGTGAACAGTCATTGAATACCCACCAACATCACTGATAAATTTCACCAACCCAACAGAGATTTCCATTCAATTCAACCCCCCTCCCAATTTTTCAAAGCCTGTTCCTACCAATATACACTGTTCCTTCCCTTACCATTATACTCTCTCTCTCTCTCTCTCTCTCTCCGTGTCCAGGAAGTTTTTTCTTTCTTGTCTAAATAGAGTTCACAGTGCACAGTGCACCCAAAAAAAATCAAAACCCGTCTCTGTTGAAGCTTGCTGATTTCTCATGTCATGTGGGGGAGGCGTAGGCAGAGACAACAGAGCATTACTTCGGTTTTGCTTCTGTTGTCTTCCTTGAACCTGCAAACTAAGACAAAGGTGAGCTCGCATATTTTCTCTGAAGAAACACTAAGACCAAGCACAGTCCTTTTAAAAACCCCTTGCTTCTCTTAACAGTTTGCATTCAAACTTGTATGGTTTCGACAGCCAGGTTTGGGGGTTTTCCGGGCAGGCATCTCAAGAAGTCCCCCTATGCAGTAGCAAAGTCGGTTCTTTTGCGACGACCCTTTTCTGGGTGGTGCAATAAACCCATGCCCTCCTGCTTGGTGGTGGTTTTTTGGATTTAAATGGAGCTAAAGCAGCCTGAAGAGTGCTGTCTGGCCTGCGCGCAGAGCCATTTATGAAGGAGTTATGGTGGCTTTGGAGCTTTGAATTGGGGATTCTTTAGGTTGGATTAAGTCCTCCCAGTCTTATTTCTCTGTCTTGAGAGACCTTGGTATTTATCAAATGGGTCTCGGCTTGTTTGGTTGCGTGCTGGTCTTGGCCATTTGCACTAGGCCTTTGGCTTCTCAGCAGCCGAACACGGACGGGTCTTTTGTGTCTGACTTCTTGCAGAAGATGGGTCTCGCTTCTTCTCATGTCTACGACTTCTCTTCTCCTGTTTGTTCATGGCAGGGAGTTTCCTGTGATGCCGAACAGAATGTCATTAAGTTTCTAGCTCCTGGTTTGGGTCTATCTGGTCCTATTCCGGATACTACCCTAGGGAAGCTTAGCAAGCTCCAAACTTTGGATCTTAGCAACAACAAAATCACTTGGTTGCCTTCAGATTTCTGGAGTTTAGGCTCACTTAAGAGCCTAAACCTCTCCTCCAACCAGATTTCTGGGTCTCTCTCGAGCAACATTGGCAACTTTGGTTCACTTGAAGTTATCGATGTTTCTGGCAACAATTTCTCTGGTGAAATTCCTGCAGCTATAGGCTCTCTTTGGAGGCTTCAAGTCCTTAAACTAGATGGGAATGGGTTTCAACGGAGCATTCCACCCAGCATTCGGAATTGCCAGTCTCTTGTCCTCATTGACCTTTCATCAAATCAGCTAAATGGGTCTCTTCCTGATGACTTCGGTGCCGCTTTCCCGAAACTCAAAACCTTGAACCTAGCAAACAATGAGGTTCACGGGCATGACACGGATTTCTCAGGGCTGAAATCGATCACGACTCTCAACTTTTCCGGGAATTCATTTCAAGGATCGGTGCTCGGTGCCTTCCAGGAGACGTTGCAGGTTATTGACCTGAGCAAGAACCAGTTCCAAGGTCACGTTTCTCAGGTACAGTTCAATTCCACCTATAACTGGTCTAATCTGGTTTATCTAGATTTGTCTGAGAATCAGCTCAGCGGAGAGATTTTACACAGTTTGAATGAATCCTGGAACCTTAGATACCTAAATCTTGCACATAATAGATTTACCAGGCAGGAGTTCCCAAGAATTGAAGTCCTCTCTGTTTTAGAATATCTTAATTTGTCCAAGACCAGTCTCACTGGTCACATTCCCAGTGAAATCTCAGAGTTGAGTCATTTGAAGACACTCGATCTCTCTGAGAATCACCTCAGTGGCCAAATCCCCTCTCTAAGCGTTCGAGGCCTCCAAAACCTCGACGTTTCTCAAAATAATTTGACCGGAGAAATCCCGATGTTGCTCTTGGAGAAGCTCCCTCGGATGGAGCGATACAACTTCTCTTACAACAACTTGACCTTCTGTGCAAATGGAATTTCCCAAGAAAACCTCCAAAAAGCCTTCTTGGGGTCAATGAATAGCTGCCCCATTGCTGCCAACCCAGCATTCTTTAAAAGAAAAGCTCCCTGGGACAAGGGACTCAAGCTCGCGCTTGCTTTATCCCTCTCAATGGTCTGTTTGCTTGCTGGACTGCTATTTCTGGCCTTTGGTTGCAGAAGAAAAACGAAAATGTGGGCTGTAAAACAGACCTCATACAAGGAAGAGCAACAAATTTCAGGCCCTTTCTTGTTTCAAACCGATTCAACCACATGGGTAGCCGATGTAAAGCAAGCCACATCAGTCCCGGTTGTAATATTTGAGAAGCCTCTGTTGAATATCACATTTGCTGACCTCTTGTCCGCAACATCAAATTTTGACCGTGGCACCCTTTTGGCTGAGGGAAAGTTTGGGCCCGTGTACAGGGGATTCCTGCCTGGTGGAATCCATGTAGCTGTCAAAGTTTTGGTTCATGGATCCACGTTGACCGATCAAGAAGTGGCCAAGGAGCTGGAGTATCTCGGCCGGATCAAACACCCGAATCTTGTCCCGCTAACTGGATACTGCTTAGCCGGGGATCAGAGGATTGCCATATATGATTACATGGAGAACGGGAACTTGCAGAACTTGCTTCACGACTTGCCGCTGGGTGTTCAGACGACGGAGGACTGGAGCACGGATACGTGGGAGGACGACGAGAATAATGGCATTCAAAATGTCGGATCTGAGGGACTATTGACCACTTGGAGATTTCGACACAAAATAGCCCTTGGCACTGCTCGAGCTCTGGCATTTCTACACCACGGGTGCTTCCCTTCGATAATACATCGGGATGTTAAAGCTAGTAGCGTTTACCTCGACTACAACTTGGAACCGAGATTATCTGATTTTGGGTTGGCTAAGGTGTTTGGAAATGGATTGGATGAAGAGATTGCTCGTGGGTCACCCGGATATGTTCCGCCAGAATTCTCTGAACCTGGATATGAGTCCCCAACATCGAAATCCGACGTATATTGCTTTGGCGTGGTTCTTTTCGAGCTCATTACAGGGAAAAAGCCAATCGGAGATGAATATCCAGAGGAGACAGAGGCGAATTTGGTGAATTGGGTTAGAGGGTTGGTGAGACAGAGCCAGGGATCGAGAGCCATTGATCCAAAACTTCTCGGTACTGGACCCAATGACCAGATGGAGGAAGCCCTCAAGATCGGCTATCTCTGCACAGCTGACCTCCCCTCGAAGCGGCCGAGCATGCAGCAGGTAGTTGGACTTCTTAAAGATATCGAGCCAGTCTAGGTGTTTGATGAAGTGACGAAAAAACAAGAAACCAAAAGGAAACAAAAAAAAATGAAGCTTGATTTCGTTTTATTCATTTTCTCACTTTGTTCATGAATTTGATGAATCTCTAGTTCCTCATGTGCTGCTAAGGTTAAGGAGGGAGTTGTATAGTAGGCCTGAACTTTCATGTTTTTGGCTCCTTAGCCTTCTCTTTTGTTTTTATTTCCGGTTTCTCTGTAGTATAGAAGCTTAATTTATACATGGAAGTCCAATTTTCCCCAACACCGACTTCTCTCTGCAGTTTTGTTTAAGTGCCTTCGTTCATTCACCGCCGATCATCCGAAACCCGGTCGAACCATGTTCTACATCAATGTCTAAACTACTTTACCTTCTTTGCCTTGGCAAACTAACAAACCCATGACATTTTCACAAAAGAATCTTGGCGAAAGCACAGGCCTTTACAATGGGTGTCACATGAAGATTACCCTTTTTGTTATCTCTGAGAAAGATGCTTGGGGACTCTGCATATACATTACTATTCTTGTACTTTAGCGAGTGTTCTCTTTTACGAGTTCCACGTTTCGGCGGATGCTTTTGAGCCCCTTAAAAAAGGGCATGTTTCTTCTGGCACCATACGATAGTGCCTTAATAACAAACAAAATCTTCACAAGACTCGTTAGAACAAAAACCTGGACCACCAGACATGGACCATTCTCTACTGTTCTGCAGATCGGTGGATTTTGTGTGGGGATTTAAGGACAGAGATGAGAGATGCTGCATGTGCTCGTCGTGGAGGGCATTTTGAAACGTCACTGCCATTCTTTCACTGTGCAAAAGTTGAGCTCACTTTTTAATGATGGGGGTTCGGTTTAGTGGGTGATTTCATGCCAACAACTGCATGTGAAAATGAAATGGTACTGCATGGGCAACCAAACCATTGCTAACTCAGAGAGAGAGAGAGAGAGAGAGAGTAATGGGATGTGAATATATTACTGAAAGACTGATGGGAAAACCATAACATAAGCTAGTCAATAAAGCGGTTGATTCTGTGGGTTCGGTTGCTGAGCATATTACAGTAAACGTGTTGGATTTGTTCTTCTTTTGACTTTTATGACGCTTTGGATGCAAGGAAGAACCCCAACCAAATCACCACCACCCAGAAAGCCATCGACACTCCTCCCATGAAATGACCTCTCAACCGAAACATTTTCAGAAATTAATAAATAAATGTAAGTCAGCACGATAAACTAATGTGAGGTATTATATCAACAACATAAGGTTCTATTTTTTTATTTATTTTTTGCCTCTTTTTTATTTGGAACCATGCACTGTCCAACCAAAGGAAAAGAAAATGAAGAGATGTGTAAAATGCTATTGTGCTTTTAGGCCAGAGGAGTATTGAGTGAGTGATATTGACAAATGGGTGGGGGGGAGATGCATCATCATTGACCACAGTGTTGGTGTAGAAGATCTGTCCCTTAGCTTGTCTGCATGATGAATGTCTCCCACGCTGCCAAAAGCACTCGTGAGAAACTCCTTCTCACGTGGAATTTGGGGTTTCTTGGCCCTGATTTGGTGCGCTGATTGAGGGAATCGTGCAATAATGCTGGCTAACGAGGTCGCTACAGTCACCCTGAATGAATGATTATTGTCCGAACTCTCCAAAAAAAAAGTCTTTTAGCCTTTATTTATACCGGCACTAATAAATTGACTCATCCCCCCCAAATAGAGAGAAAAAATAGTCTTTTGTTAAGAACTTGGGCTTGCTTTGTGATAAATACCTCCTTTTAGAAGGTTATTAATTCGGACCAATGAACGGAACTTTTATATCTTTTTTTTTTGGCTATTTAAGTATGTTCTCTATAAGGAAAATCACACAAATGATCTATAAACTTTGACCCAATGTGCAATGTAGTCCATGAACTTTCAATTTGACACAATGGTCCATGAACTTTTGGTGCACATTCAAACTAATCCCTGGACTATATGGAAATGTGCAATGTTGTCCCTGAATTTAAATTAATAGAATGAATACATTAAACAATTTCATATAATCTAATGACTAGTTCGAACATATACCAAAAGTTCATGAATCATTTGTGTTAAATTGAAAGTTCAGGAACTACATTGGACATTGAGCTAAAGTTCAGGTACTGTTTGTATCAAATTGAAAGTTCATGGACCATATTACACATTGGGTCAAAGTTCATGAACCATTTGTGTCATTATCCCTTCTCTAGAATGCTTAGCAAACAAAAAGAAAGTGATTTTTCCCTCGACATGTTCTCTTTTATTTGAGAAAGGTAGCTTTTCATGAGTTGCAATTCTTGTTCATAGATTAATATAGGATGGGCCAATTTAAGCGGTTTCGGATAATTCAAATAACAAGGCGGGCTGAGCCCATTACAATTGGGCTACTTGACCCAGGACCAATAGAAAAAGGCTCATGAATTTATCATGAAATCTCCCATAAGGTGAAACATGCATGAGACACCTAGTAGGCAATACCTTTAGTTTTGCTTCCAATTTCAATTTATATCTTTCTATCTAATTAAAGAAAACCCGAATAGAGTATTTCAATCTTAGAGTTTTTCCCATAAAATTCCATAAAAAGCCCTTGGTCAATAATAATAGTAAGGATAATGACACAAACAATCTATGAACTTTAGCCCAATATGCAATATGGTCTATAAAATTTTAATTTGTTCAATGTGATTCCTAAACTTTAGCCCAATATGCAATTTCTTCCCTAAATTTTTAATTTCGCCAATATGGTTCCTGAACTTTTGGTACATGTTCAGTTTAGTTCATGAACTATTTGAAAATCTTCAATTTTGTCCTTGAACTTGAATTAATAAAATGACAATATCGAACATTTTCATATAGTCCAAGGACTAGATTAAACATGTACCAAAGGTTTATAGACCATATTGAACAAATTAAAAGTTTTGTGACGATATTGCACATTGGGTTAAAATTCAAGAACCACGTCGAACAAATCAAAAGTTCATGGCCCACATTGCATATTGAGTTAAAGTTCAAGAATCATTCGTGTCGTTTTTCCATAGTAATATAATATTAAGCAAGGGTCAAAGTCGTAATTAAAAATTTTCATTTTGTCATTCATTCCAGTAACCAAGCATTGCTTCCACTCATATTCTCTTATAATTCCGTGCCAAATTCATTCCAGCCCGTTCCATCCTCATTTCATTCTATTGGACGTAGCCTCTGTATTTACATTTATTGAAAAACATCCATAGAACAAGTATTCCGCACAAATAGTCTTAGGAAGGACAATTTCTGTAATTTCTATAGAATAAATGCGGTTATTAAAAATTAGGGAAAAAATGCAGAAGTATATGATTATCCTAATTGTATTTTGGAAAAAAAAAAAAGGTGGAAAATCTCAATTCAATTTTGTGGTCTTTTTTATAATACAAGTCCTAACAATTACATATCTTTAAAATAAAAGCATGGACATAACTCCCAATTTATTTTTTTCCTATAAAAAGCTAACCATGATGTTGAAGAACGTGTCAATCATATTCTTTTTAAAAAGTTGTGGTTCCATCAAAGTATATTTATTTGGGCATGAGGAATATGCTAATATACGTTCAACTAGCAATGAAAGGAATAAGATGCAATCTAGAAGATTCATGCAGAAAAAGGCCATTGGCATCATGTACTTATGGCATTAAAGTCTCTAAAAAGGAGAGATGTGAACCGTCAAAACTGCATACGATTTAAATGTCAAAATCAATACAAATACATTACAAATTTTCGTAAAATCAAAAGAGATCCCTATACTCATCATGACCAAAGATAGGTTGGTACTTATTAATTTGTTTAAAAGTGCTAGGATGACAAGTTGCATCTTCAATAATCCTAGCAAGAAGAAGAAAAGGGTCGCTTAGATGATGCACGCTTTGACCAATAAAAATCTTTTCTTTTTTTCAAAAGATAGCCAAGACTAAAGATTTTATTTATAAATAAGAAGCGTTGCAAAAAAAAGCAAAAACCCTACTTTCTATCACGTATCGTGGGTCGGATCATTACCGCATCATAATAAATTAATTTTCTTCTCAAATACCTTAAGTAATCACCCAATCCGTTCTACGTCGACCAAGCATCGAATACTTCAGTGTCATCACATAAAGTTATAAATGCACCTATCTTGATTCATGCAACTAGACAATTAATTCGCGCTTTGCACGGGAAAATTTTTGTGCTTCTCTTATATTAATTCATATAGATCTATTGTATTCTTTTCACATAAAAAAAATCAGAATACCTAAATTAAAAATTCAATGTTAGAAATCAATGGGTATTTTCCTAAAAATAATACTGATTCAAGTATGTATGACACATGATGGTATGATTTCTAGAGGAATCTTTTTATTTTTATTTTTATAAAAGATGGCCAAGACCAAACGATATTATTGATAAACAAGAAACGTTGCAAATAAGGAGGGGGGATCACTTTGTATGGTTAGATTGCATACTTTAATTGACACATGAGTCACGTAGTGTCGGTCGGAACATTACCACACTTATAGAAGAGAAGTTTTTTGCTCCGATTACATAAGCAATGACCCAATTTGATCTACGTGAACCATGCATCAGAGGAAGTATTTAGGTGTAACCACACAAAGTATTAACTACTTGAAAGTAGATTTTACTTATAAGTCACTTAATAAGACCCCTCTCTTTCGACGTGGGACTTTGGAATGTTAAAAAAATTGTAACCAATGCCAAATTCCCATCTTTTGTAGTATGCTTTGTCAATATAGAGGAATCTATGGGCTAAGAATACTAATTTTAATAATAACTCAATTTGTGAAATTTTGGTTAACTTTTACATAATTCTTCTACTCCTAGCGTAAGTGCTTTTGACTTGTTTATATATACAAACAATTACTTGTGTCACACATGCTTATAAATGCATCTATCTTTATATATGCAACTAGACAATTAACTCGTGCTATGCACGGGAAAATTTGTATATTTCTCTTATGTTAACTTATGTAGATATATGATATTCTTTTCACACCACAAAATGCGAATACCATAACAAAAAGTTTATTGTTGGAAATTACGGGTGAGCGATTACCTACCCATCGGAATAGGTTTCTCATTTTTTAGAACTTGGAACCTATCTTGCATATGCTAGAATCTGGGACCTACCTTGTCACAGGTTCCAAAATCAGAACCTGAAACCTACTTTGTCACAAGTTCCAAGTTCCACATGTATTGAATGATTATACTGAATCATCATTTTTAATGATCATCACTTGCTATTACAATTCATTGACCATAACTTATATTTAGATACATGAAAAATATGAAACATTAAAAAAGTCAATATCTTAGTTATAAATATCGCCGAAAGTGGAAGTTCAAACTAGTGGTTCTAAATTATACATTAATCATCGGACGTCATGGAATATCGCAAGATCGCGCGAAGACATAAATCAAGAAAAATACAAAAACTTGTTCCAAGTTCCACCTACCTAAAAACTTGAAATCTACCCGTCGAAATATGTTTCTCAATTTTTGAAACCTAAAACTTACTTTGCATACCTTGAAACCTGAACTCGACAGGTTCTCACCGATACTGCTCACCCCTGTTGGAACCATGCTCACCCTTGGAACCATGGAACCTTGAAACTTGGACCTGACAAGTTCTTCCCTTGGAACCATGCTCACCCCTGTTGAAAATTAATGAATATTTTCCTCTAAATTATATTGATTCAATAAATTATATTGATTCAAGTGTGGATGACATGTGATGGTATGTTTACAGAAATCTTTTCTTTTTCAAAAGATGGCCAAGATTAAACAATGTTATTCATAAATAAGAAACATTGTCAAAAAAACAAAACCAGGGAAAAAGTCACTTTGTATGGTTAGATTGCGTACATTTTCTGTTGCATGAGTCACGGAACATCTTAAGTGGACCATGAGTTGGAGGAAGTACTCAAGTATAACCATACAAAGTGGTAACCATTTGAAAGTAGATATTACTTATAAACCGTTTCATAAGATCTCTCTCTTTCGATGTGGGACTTTGGAATGTTACAAAGATATAATTTTATTCCAAATGCTAATCTTGATTACTAAGTAATATGCTTCTTCAATATAGAGAGATCTATTGGCTAGAATACTAATTATAATAATAACTCAATGTTTGTGAAGTGTTAGTTAATCTTTTCATAATTCTTTTACTCTGTAAGCGTTTTTGACGTGCTTATATATACAAACAATTGTTTTGTCATACATGCTTATAAATGCACCTATCTTTATATATGCAATTAGACAATGAACTGGCGCATTTCGAGGGAAAGTTTGTGTATTTATCTTATAATAACCTATATAGATGTAATATTCTTTTCTCATCAATCCGGATACCAAACTAGAAGATTCGATATTAGAAATCAACGGATGTTTTCCTTAAAATTACATTGATGCAAGTATGGATGACACGCGATGGTATGATTTCAGTTGTAAATTGCAAGATTATACTGGTGTGAGAATGTAAAAACCTCATGGTAAGTATAGCGAAAAGGCAAACACTAAATCAAACAATTATATTCTGCATGAAAAAAGAAATCCTACTTTACGTGCAAGTCATCTTCTCTTCTCATAAACCAATTTATTATCAATTTTTTTGATAATAAATTTGCGATTAAGAAAGAGACACTGACAATATTAAATCCAATAGAAGTTGATGTAGACTCAATCCCCTCCGAGTCTCCAACATGACCTATATAACAGTTGTATAATCATAACACAAAAATCCAAGAATTATATCCATGGAATTGTTGATTTTCTTTTTCTCCTTCATCTAACCTTAGGCAAGACATCCAACGGCCAGGATTGAACCTGGAGCGTCACCAGAGTTAGAAGAATATCAGTAGGGGCCTGCACCCGTCTTCTTCTTCTTCGTCTCCTCCTTTTCGTCCTCGCACTGAGAGTTTCTAGAGAGAGAGAGACAGAGAGGGAGATGTCGGACGAGGAACATCACTTCGAGTCGAAAGGAGACGCAGGTGCGTCAAAGACTTACCCGCAACAAGCTGGCACCATCCGCAAGAATGGCTACATCGTCATCAAGAATCGCCCCTGCAAGGTCTCTCTCTCTCTCTCTCTTATTCTGGTTCTGGGATCGTTTGGGTACTGAGAATTTATCTGGGTATGCGATTTATTAACTCGTTAGATCTTCCATGCAATGTTGGGAAAGCTCAGAATTGTCGAGGCATGTCTTTTCTTGCTGTGGCATAGTTCAGTAATTTTTGCTTGAATCTTTTTGTTTGATTGTTTGGATAATAAACAATTGAGTTCATCGTCCCATAAGAGATGAGCAGGGGAATGATTTCCGGCGGATATTGTGCGGGGGCCTCCAATTCCTTTTGGGGACTGTCAGAAATTCTAAAGATGATCACTTTTGTGCGTCTCTTTCATGCATCTGATTGAAACTCACTTGTTTGTAAAGTTCGGAATTTGTTGAGGATTTTCACGGGAGCACAAATTCTTATGATCTGTTTTGTTCTTTATTTCAGATGGAAATTCATGTAAACCTGTTCAAGTCTTGTTAAAAGATTGATATTTGAACCCTGGAGTTATAGTTTGAGGGTTATATTCCCTTCAATTGCATATCTTGTAAAAGGATAACTCTGGAAAATGAATGATTTGAAAAACATTTTTCAAAAAATGATCGCTTGTACCGCTTGAAATATTTAGCCAATGGAAAATGTTTTCTTTATCAACAATAAACATTTTCGTGGGCGATGAGAATACTTTTTGTTCATTCATTCTTGTAAGCGATATAAGCGATCATTTTTTAGGAAAATGTTTTTTAAATCATTTATTTTCCGCGAAACCAAAGGGATCTCAGTTTGATGCGCAATCTAGTCTACCTTTCCTCATAAAGGGAAAAGCTATTGCTGTTCATACAAGTGCCTTTCACTCATCCATTTATAGGATACTGCATCACATCTGATGTTATATGGGTTATGGTCTCACTCATAAGAGATTTCTTATCATGGTGGGAGCAGGTTGTAGAAGTTTCTACCTCAAAAACTGGCAAACACGGACATGCTAAGTGCCACTTCGTGGGGATTGATATCTTCAATGGGAAGAAACTTGAAGACATTGTTCCATCGTCCCACAACTGTGATGTAAATGCCCTATTGGCCATATCTACTTTCAAAAGATCTCCTTTTTAAGAGAGCTTGTTCTTTTTTAATGTTTTCTGTGTTCATTTTGCAGGTTCCTCATGTTAATCGCACTGACTATCAGCTCATTGATATCTCTGAAGATGGTTTTGTGAGTGATTCTTTGCTGTTATTGCCAGATCATTTGCTTCGCAAGGCCCGCTTAACTGTTATATACATAAGATGGTGCTTGTAATAGTGTGAACATGAGAAATAGATCATGGTTTATTTGAAAAACGAAAACGCTTTCCCCCTTTCTTTTTACGTATGAAGATTCCATAATGTAATCAAGATTTTGGATGTTAAGTGCTCCAAAAAGTTTCGGCTTTCCATTTGAAGGAGAAAAAGAATATCAATATTTACAAAACCTTTCTGAGAGGCATGATTATCAGATGTCCAAAAGATTCTCTCCTGGACCATGAAGAACCATTGGGATCACAATTTTGAGTCAGTCTTCTGCTAATCAAAGAAAATTTTATGGGATGAATTGCGTTTATCAATTTAAGAAATTCCTTCCTCAGAAAAAGATTTCTTAATCCTGGAAGACCTTAACCAGTATAAAGACTGTTACAAAAAAGTTTCTGGTCTTCTCCTCAAGACTTGTTTTTTAACAATTTGTGTTGAATATCCTTCAGGTCAGTCTTTTGACTGAAAATGGAAACACCAAGGACGATCTGAGGCTTCCCACCGATGACAGTCTGCTTAGCCAGGTATCACTCTAGGACATGCATATTCTCTTATCCCAGCCTCTCTATTTTTCCAACCTGCTTAAAGAATTGTCAGCTTAGATCTAACTTCTCACGGGTTCTCCTTTCACAGATTAAAGATGGGTTTGCTGAAGGAAAGGACCTTGTGGTGTCAGTCATGTCCGCAATGGGAGAAGAGCAGATCTGCGCTCTCAAAGATATCGGTCCTAAGAACTAAAGTTCTGCGCTCTCAAAGATATCGGTCCTAAGAACTAAAGTAAATCGCTGCTGTTCTATTATTAGCCAGTCATGGCAACAAAACTGGTTAATGTTTGCTAACAGAGTTTTCTTACATTCCTAAGTCTACCCGAACAAAGGTTTATTTGAGCTGTTTGATTGTAATGATGAGGAGTGATGAATCCGATGATGATAGTAAATGGCAAGAGGTACTAATCCCCTCGCCCGTACCTGTGTTGTAAAACCTTGCTCTCACAGCGAAGAGTATTACATGGATCTTTGTCTGTCTTATATCCTGCTTTATTCTCAAGCATTTGTTTTCTAGTTACACTGTAGCATTCCTGAGCATAGCTAATATGCTACCCTGTGCTGTAATTCTAGTTTTTTTTTTTAGCCTTGTGTTTCTTACATGGCCTGAGTTTGGCTTAGTACTCATCGCAGACTTTTGCGTCATAGAGGCATGTTACCTTGCTCAAGCGGCAATCAATAGTTCATAGCATAGTTTATCTGTTGATGGAAGAAAGATATGATCATCTTAATAAATGCTTGTTCTTATATCTGTCTGCATTCTGGTGAAACTGTCCTCTTCATTTCGTGAGCTTCATATTTTTTAAGCCGTTAGTTCAGATCATGCTCGAGCTTTTTGCACCTATGAGCCATTTGACATGTTCGATGGGGTTTCGTTCTCATGTGGTAGAAAGAGTAAGTGCGAAGCTGAGCCGGAGACCTTGCACATGAAGCGCTTGTTCGAACGCCCCCCCCGGAAGGGTTTCATTTTGCCGGTTAAGATTCCTTTTGAGAAATGTCAAAAGTAAAGCGCCAGGCGCTTTCGCTTACTTATCTGTTCTTTCGTTCGCATCTGATCCATCGTCTCCATTGACAGATCCTGATAAATTTACCTGTATCTGATTTGCCACAGGTACATAGTTGACCACAATGTGCAATCTTCCGTGGTCACACTAGCAGTCATCTCATTATGGCTTTCCTCTTTTCGTCGGCCACACGGCCTTATGTGAGTGTAAGCAGTTTGAATGTGTCTGAGATATTTCTTCACTGGGTTGTTTTGCTCATTTGTGGAGATACATCATCACTTCCATTGATCACTACGATCTGTTAATGAACCTGAGCTAAGTCCGCAGATAAGCTCACACCCGCAAGAGAAGGAGAGCAACAATTGGTACCTATTCAAGGGAACATATATGCATAAATCACTACATTAACATTGTATTTCTGCATAGGATATGTGCACCAAAAGTCCTAAAATTATCGTGAAAGTGCAATTAAGTCCTAAAACTTGCAAAAAGTGCAATCAAGTCGTAGAACTTGTCAAATTGATCCAATCAAGTCCTTTTGTTGACTCCGTCTAATTTGGTTAACGGAACATGCTGACGTGGCTTTTTTTAAAATTATTTTTCATATCCTACGTGGCAACGATAGCATGGCTAAAACATGAAATTTATGATTAAAACGACATTATTTTTGGCAAGAATCTCATTTTGAATATGTATTTTATTTAAATTAAATGAAATAATAGGCTAAATAAAATTTTTTTTAAAAAAAGGGGAGAAGACAAACTGGCAAGGGCCCCTGCCGCCCCACCATTGATGGCTAGGGATGGTCGGCCAGTGGAGGGCTTGCCATTGGCGACCCTCAGCCAGATCTGAGCGAGGGCC
>BCNH02000003.1:1472180-1498030 GCA_001662345.2 Metrosideros polymorpha var. glaberrima | reverse complement strand
ACCGCCTAACACCGACCAGCACCCCTCCGCTGCCTATGTGTCCACCGCCCGCCCCCGACCACCTTCGTTAGCCACCTTCACCAGCCACCACCACCGCCCCTAGCCATCGCCATCAGCCACCTCCGCCACCCACCGTCGCCACCCACTTTCGCCGCCCATCGCCACCGCCCCTGGCCACCTCTGCCACCCACTGTTGCCGCCCCCGGCCACCACCACCACCCTCACTCATCGCCATCGGCCACCTCCACCTCTACCTCTAATAGAAATTTTATGCAGTTACCAAACGCATTTGTGTTCTTTTTCTATTCCCGAAATAGAAATTTTGTGTAGTTACCAAATGCGTTCTTTTACTCAGAAACTATTCCCGAGAACAGAAATAGAAAAAACTACTTCTGAACAGAAATTGTTCCCAGGAACAGAAACGTTACCAAACGCACCCTAACTTGCCATTGTGACTCAATAGAAAATTTCGAGTGACAAATATGCAATGGATGAAATTAAAATAGAGGATTATATATATCACACATGTATAAATTTGAATTTTTTCGTGACCCAAAAAAAGTTGAGATATTTGTGTTGTAGTGATACAGTTTGAGATGTTTTAAAATATTTGCCCTTTTAAAATTTTTTTGATATAATTTAATTTTTTGTTGGGAATGTAAAAGTTGGTTGCTCTAATTAAATGGTAGATGGAAAAGGGCCTATCAAAAATTTCTCAGATTTGTCCAAATTGACATTGGAGAGCATGATGCTGTGTAATGATTGCATTGGGTCGTCTGTATAGATTGCACATCATGATTCCGTGAAGCCGCCCAGCTAAAATCAATTCTTATACCAAAGCAAAAGGCTCACTTGTGTATGTAGCTGGGGTCAACATTTATATATAATTAGGGTATTAATTATTGCTTACAAAATTCATATCTTTGGCTCTTAAACTTCATATGATTTTGTGCTATAGCTTCTAGCCTTCTATTATATAATAGATAGGAATATAGCATTTCCAGCGTAATTTTTATTCTTTGGGACATCTATTAGTGTACGCTGAATATTCTCTCTTTCAAGTAACTCGTTTGATTAATCTCATTGTACTCGCACTTTGTACGGCTCGATCTAGATAATTCTGAAGCCATCATCATATTCTAATTAATGGAAATATATCGTATTAAGATTAAGAATTTCATGAGTAATTAACTCTTTAGGTCCATGAAATGAAATTTGATATTTTATGTTTGTCTTTGTCATGATAAAAAAATAAAAGAGTCCAATTGATTTTCGAAGGGCTTTTTGGTTCAAGTAAGCTGCAAGCACCACTGCACCAACGAACCTTACTCAGGCCAACGTTTACTCATTTCTTTTGGACCATCACACTTCTCGTCTAACAAACATAGTATATTAGGGTTGAGCCTGTGTGATGCCCGGAACATAGCGAGAGACGGTGGATCAAGTAATAAATTATATCATATCTCAAATACGCATGAAATATATGAAGGATAAATAATTAAGAAACACACTCTCTTAATTTGTTACGGTTAATATAATTAATTATATTCAATATTATATTGCTACAAAATAATTTCAAAATCAAGCAAAATAAAACAATCGAAAATGGAATTGTTTAGACCACATGAACACATCTATATTGCTTATACCATTTTACACTCGAAACTAGGTAAACAATTAATTGATCAAAGAATCTTTTTAAAATAACTTTTTTATAAAGATTCTTGAGTATTTAATGGTTAGAGAAAAATGGCATTCCATGAACTCATATAAATTAAATTTGTTCATTACTTAGACTATCCATATTGCTTGTTGTAGGGGAATCATTTTTTTCTTTTGTAAATGTGAATGATTCATCGACCTTTTAATTTCTAATTCACAAGCCAAAAAATCAATTTCCAATTGAATTACTGTTCCTTATTGAATGACAAATTTATATCAACAAAAAAAAAACCATCTCTTATGCTATAATCCCATACTAAATGTATATTGTTGTATTTGTTAAGTAAGCAAAGTATACACACATATATACAGATATATATTTGAGAGTGCAGCGCAACGATCATTTTTAAATTCATTTGGAAACAAATCGTGTTCATTTGTTTGATTGTTTGAGTGCATCGACATTGAAGGATATATGAATCTTGAAGAAATTTTGTTGATCGAACTTTTAATCTTACTTATGGAATTGACAAAGAAGAACAATAGTAAGAGTTAAATTCCTAATATTGCTCGAGGATTGGACATGACTTAACTAATCTAAAAATACTCACAGCTTCTAATGCAAGAAAGAAAACAAAAGACAATATAAAAAAAAAATTAACTTACCAACTCTCAACCAAAGTAAAAAAAAAGCATGGAAAAATGTGGATTAAGCCACACCCACCAAAATATTATTCCCCATGCATTCACTTTAATATATAAATACAGAGGTATTCCATTTGAAACTTCAATAGAAGAAGAAAAGCCCAAGGCATGTTGGATTTGGAAAACTAGACCCAATGTCTTATCTGTGAGACCGTGACTGTGTCCAGCAATTGATGGATTTGTACCTTGGGCTCTGTCTAGTATGGTCTTCAAGTCTTATCTAAAGCCAATAATCCTTTTCTTTTTCATAGGAAAAGAGTTCAACTCAGAGCTGAGTGTCAGCCCCAGCATACCATGGTGCTCAATCCAATTGCAAGCCCGCATTGCCAAGAAAATTGAGAAGAAAGAAGCCTTTTCTTGAATCCAAATGCCAAGAAAAAGATTGCTTATTGTGCTCTTATAGGTAGAAATAATGATATAATTGTCCAATAAAGAAACCAAATCGATCACGGCGGTCGATGGCTCTGAGTCTTGCAAGAACTTCACACGCATTGGCCATTGTAATTATGCCTTCAGTCATCAGCACCTTTTCGGTATAACGTCTCTCCTTCGTCCCCTTTTAACATTTCGTTATGAAAAAGCTTCTGATCACATGCCGCTTTGATACATTGTTTTCTTTGCACGTTAAAGACTTCAAGCTTCAAACAAACAAATCAAGAAATACAAGTCCACATCGGTTGGAGTACAAGTCGCCCAAGAAGCAACAAAGTCTAGACACTAGGGGCAAATCTTTGCATTCTTGAGAGAAAAACGTTGCAGGCCTAATGTCAACATCCAATTGATCATAGCTTGATCTTGACATTGTAAGTCGACAGAGCGAACGAGATGCGATGCTAAAATCTATAAATAATTAGGATAAAGCGAGGGAACTTCATTAATTCAATAAAATAAGAGCCGAACTAAACTACATAATGAAGCATAGCCTCCTACACCTTGTCACATTATTAGACAAGCATACATTTCAACAATGCTTCTGATCCAAAACAAGTAGTCAAAGCAGTAAGATTGGTGTCATAGGTTACAAATATGCTGAATCCAACATTTTTATCTATTGGGCTGACAAATGAAAACTAGAAGAGCTTTTGCTGTCATGGTACACATTATAAAATAATGCAGTACATTTTAATTAAATCCAACTTTCTTAACGGAACATGTATAGTATGCTTTTTCGAGACATAAATCATATTATATTATTTGTGCTAGCAAATAAAATGTGTATAATAAGAATGCTTATATAATTCGTACAATGCGATTCGTTTTTTTTTTTTTTTGAGAAAAAAACCATGATTTATTGGGCTCATGGTAGATGTGAGGTGAAAGATGAAAAGTTAGGAAATAGAAGAGCCTTTCCAGACAGAATGCATCTTGTTATTGTTATATGCTATTCATTTATGTCAATCAATCGTCTCTAATATGCTTTTCTTTATGGTTAATACCGTAAAAAATCCCAAATTGATATGTATGTGATAAACTTATTTCAAATTAATTTTTTGACCATCAACGACCTTAAATCGATACATTTGTGACAGATTTATCATCCGTTAGTTTTCGTTAAATTGAATTAATACCACGAAAAATCCTAAACTGACATACTTGTTACAAATGGTGAGTAAAAACTTCAAATTAGTATACTTGTCAACTGTCACATGGCATTCAACTCAACAATTTGACGGTAAGATTTAGTGAAAATTAATAGAGAGTAAATTTATCACAGGTATATAAATTTATAGTTTTTGATGGTAAAAAAAGTTGGATATTTTTTGTGATATTAATCTTTTCTTTGTGCCGATGAATCGTCTCAAAGACAAAAGACAGTTTTTTTTTTTTTGTCCTTATGATTCCTTAATAAAAGGAAAAGATAAAGGTGCGTGAAGAAGCATCGCATTCGCATTCGCAGTGGCAGGTGTGGACGATGCTCCCCACCTTCTGTCTCTCTAATCTTTGATTGAATGAGGGTCCATTATAAATAGATAGAGACTCTGGCACTGGAAGATGGCCGCCATTGTTGTGTCCTTGGCTTCCTCATTTGCCGTCTCTTCCTCTCCTTCCCCTTCTTTGCTCCTTGCTAGATTCCGCGCTGCTTCAGCTTCAGCTTCGAGTTTCCGGCTCTCCTTCGCCGTCTCGCCCTTGTTGAACTCAAAGAGAGGGAGGAGGCTCATGGCTCACACTCTCGCTGGGGCCACTCTCGGCCTTACTCAACCTGCCAGCATCGATGTCCCCAAGGTTTCTCCCTCCCCCCTCTCTTTTCTCTCTGTAAAGTTGCAATTTTGACCCTTCTGCTCTGCTTTTTGCGGGTTTAAAACTGATGGGTCCTTGAGTTTTACTGATAAAGCCCCTGGCTTTGCGTTGTTCTTGATCGTCCATATGCCCGGTTCTTCTGAACAAAGCTGTTGACTTTGCTATGTTTTACGATGATCCGTGGTTTGCTTGAATTTCAGTGACAGAACTCGTTCATACTGATATGATTGCTGTTTGTGCGATTGTTCAATGGTACTGAGTGCCTGTTATCTGTCTGAAATTTCCTGCGAGAAGATTGCTTTTGCTGCCAAGGACATTGATGCGGTGGAATGGAAAGGAGACATACTCGCGGTTGGTGTGACCGAAAAGGACATGGCCAAGGATGAGAATTCCAAGTTCCAGAACTCTATTTTGGAAAGGCTTGATGCACAGTTAAGAGGCCTCTTGGCTGAAGCCTCTTCAGAGGAGGATTTTACTGGAAAATCTGGCCAATCAGTAGTCCTCAGGCTTCCAGGCATTGGTTCAAAGAGGGTCGGCTTGATTGGACTTGGCCAATCAGCTTCAACTCCCACAGCCTTCCGAGGTCTTGGTGAAGCTGTCGCTGCTGCAGCGAAAGCTGCTCAAGCTAGTAATGTCGGCATTGTCCTAGCCTCATCTGAAGGGTTATCTGCTGAGTCGAAGCTCACCACTGCTTCAGCAATTGCATCTGGTATAAATTCTAATTAGTAATGTTTGCTGCTTCTCGGTTTGCATTTGATTGTGCTATGACAATGATCAGAGGTGCAGTTGAAGAACATCACTGTACAGTAGTTTGGGTTCAAATCGTTTGTAAGCTTGCGTAATCGTGCTCATTCAATTGTGAATTATTTGACCAAAAAATAAATAAATTGTGAATTAGAAAAGCTTATGGTAAATCACTTGTACACCATCGTAAAATGTGTTTTTGGTGCTTTAAACGCGTCCATTTTTGTCTTGAATCACAAATAGGCTTACAAGTTATGACAATTTTATGACTTGGTTTATGGTACATTGATGTACCTCATAAAAATGCAACGAAAATATAGTTCATCTATGCTGTTCTTGGAGTAGTTTGGTTGACATGATAACTTTGGACTGTGACAGGCACTGTGCTGGGGATACATGATGACACTAGGTACAAATCAGAATCCAAGAAAACAGCTCTTAAATCTGTGGATATTCTTGGCCTTGGAAGTGGACCTGAACTAGTTAAAAAGCTCAAGTATGCTGAAGACGTATCTTCTGGTATAATACTTGGAAGAGAGCTTGTCAATTCTCCTGCCAATGTGCTTACCCCTGGTATGTACAGCAGCATCCCCTCTTTCATGTTGATTTCCTAAGCTGTATTCTTGCTCGGAGATATCCCTTGTTAGCTGCTTGGTGGTACAATAAATGTAGAGTTCTTTTCTTTGTTATTTTGTTTAATTTTCTTGTGGTGGATGATCATCTTATGAAGTTCCCATTTAACTTTGTTTCGTTGACTTGTATTAATCAGCTGTACTAGCACATGAGGCATCGAAGATTGCTTCCACATACAGCGATGTGATTTCTGCAACAATTTTGGATGCCGAGCAATGCAAAGAATTGAAAATGGGATCTTATCTGGGTGTTGCTGCAGCCTCTGCAAATCCTCCTCATTTCATCCACTTATGTTACAAACCTGTTGGTGGACCTGCCAAGGTTAAGCTGGCTTTGGTGGGGAAAGGATTGACTTTTGACAGGTGATTCTAAGTTATGTTTTGTGGATATGCCATGGTTCAGTATCTGGAAGGAAATAAGACACTGGGTTGTACTTACTTCCTTACCTTTTCCTGAAAGTTCAAGTTATACTTCATGCCTGTGTTACGTCACATGAAATGAGTCTATTCATCTGAAGATTGCTTTGTTGCTTTCCTCTGAAGTCCAGATCACCTGATCCACTGTTTTCATTGAAATATCTTGTTGCGCTGCTATTTCTTATAATAATTAGACCGATTATATTCTTTTGTGTGCTTTCACTGCTCTGGTTTAGTAATCTATTCTGAGAGTATGCTCATGATATTACTAGTGGCGGCTACAATATCAAGACTGGGCCTGGTTGCTCAATTGAGCTCATGAAATTTGATATGGGAGGTTCAGCAGCAGTTCTTGGTGCAGCAAAAGCAATTGGTCAAATTAAACCTCCCGGAGTTGAGGTATTTGAGTTTAATATTTTTTTGCTCTAGTTGTTATTACGAGTTCTGAATCAGTGTTATGGGTTCTGCTTCTATTTTGCTGCACCATATCTAGTTTCTCCTATGTTGAAGATCTTGACCAGTGCTACGAGTATTAATCGGTGTACTCGGTGTGCAGGTTCATTTCATTGTTGCTGCTTGTGAGAATATGATTAGTGGAACTGGCATGAGGCCAGGTGATATTGTCACAGCCTCAAATGGAAAGACAATTGAGGTATATTGTTTTTGTTGTTTTGCTCAGAGTCATATTAAGGATAAGATTTCAAATCTATTCATATGCTGTTTAAGGTTTAGTTATCTTTTTATCCCCCTTTTGATGTAAGTGCAAGCTAGTTATGATTTTCATTACTATGTTTCCATCTGGAATCAGTGAGTTTTACATGTCTGAACATGTGTATGTTCATGTTCTAGCAAATTAAGTTAAAAAAGGAGTGCAATAATCAGAATTTGTCCCTCTTTAGTTTTTCTGCATCAGTAATTTTACTGATGGAGTCGCTGTTGGTACTGCTTTGTTAGGTGAATAATACTGATGCTGAAGGAAGACTTACACTTGCAGATGCTTTGGTTTATGCTTGCAACCAAGGTGTAGAGAAGGTACTTTGCTTGATTGGTTATCATAGTTTTGTTTTGCTGCTTATGTATGCTGCACAAGCTGCTAAGAGACAGGGTGAGGGAGGGAAGAGTAAATTGCTAGCTGATCTAACTATAAATATATGCAGTGATGAGCCATGGAAGATGATTGGATGTGTTGACAACATCATTATTTATACGATGGTTCAATTTCCAAGATCAGCTTGCAATTTGTTTTTTTGAAATCCAATGACGACACATTCATTGATCTCTAGATGTGCTTGGAGGAGAAAAATTAGTGTCTCAATAATCCTCTTTGCTTTAACTGAGGTTGAATTATCTCGCTTGGTTCTAAAATTGAAAATTGTAAACCATTGATCAGATACCTAATCTTTGAAGCCGAGTGGTTGTAGCTCATTACGGAAATTATAACCTTTTGTTTTTAGCTTGTGCTGACATTTGTAAGCACTATACTCTTTTTCCCAGATAGTGGACTTGGCGACATTAACTGGAGCCTGCATTGTTGCTCTTGGGCCATCAATTGCTGGTATGTTCTGTATATGGATCTAAGAAGTATATATTTGTCGGGTTCAACTATTATTAGTCTGCATATAGCCCATGAGAAATATGAGTGAGGCTTGATGATGACAGATTGACTGTTGTGAAATTTGTGCATGATCTAGAACCAATTTAGTTGAATCTCAAACTTACCCAAGGTGGAATAGAAAGCAGTGCTGGCAATGCTGGATGAATTTGCATGACTCGAGCACAACACATGGTAAAACACGAGTTTCACAAAGAAAACCTGAATATGACACGATACGACATGCCTAATTTATATGTCAACACGAGTTGACACATTTTCATCGTAGTTCAATTATTTGATATGTAAAATTAAAATTAAGATATTTTAGACCGACGCAAATTGACATGAATTATAAACATAGTTATGATATACCTACACGAATTGCTGGCCTGAATGGAAAGAGAGACAGAGTCAAAATTGGTCAAACTTTTCCATATCAACAAATTGACGACACATTCCTAGCATCATGAGCCTTTGATGACACTTAATATTGTTATTTCTTTTTTGATGCCGGAATTTTCTCCCCCTTTAGGTGTCTTTACTCCTAGCGATGACCTAGCAAAGGAGGTATTCGCTGCATCGGAACTAAGTGGGGAGAAACTGTGGAGAATGCCATTGGAGGAAAGTTACTGGGAATCAATGAAATCAGGAGTTGCGGATATGGTGAACACAGGAGGCCGGCCAGGTGGCGCAATTACAGCGGCTTTGTTCCTAAAGCAGGTGTGTTACCAAGATAATCAGGGTGCTATAAGGCGCTCATGCTTTCATAAGTATGTTTCGTGAGATCATCTCGTCAAGGGCTGAATGTTTTAAAACTTTGAACTTTTGCTTGCAGTTTGTCAATGAGAAGGTTCAATGGATGCACATAGACATGGCTGGTCCTGTTTGGAATGACAAGAACAAGGCCGCGACAGGATTTGGCATCTCGACTCTCGTAGAGTGGGTGTTGACAAACTCTTCTTAGACGTTCCTAGATATACTGCTTAAAGCTCGGTCATCACCAATAAGCAGGAAAAGAAAAGGAACTTGTTGGTATCTTCGGTTTTCAATGATCAACTACATGTATAGGGAGGAATGGAGGGCCTCTTAGCGTTAAACCAATTTTCTATTTGCTAAGCCGTTTGAACTTCCTTACAGTTGAAATAATGCATAGTCTTCTGCATATCAGATGCCATTGCAATGCTTGCCTTTTATTTGTCTTTCCCTCATTTTTCGTCGATTGTGCAATGCGCAACTTGGGCACGGAATATCACCCATCAGGCGACTCGCCAGATCTGCCAACGCAAGTAGGTAGAATCTTGTTGATGGGTCGGGGTCGTTGCAAGCACGGTCTTATCCAAGGGCATTGCCATCGTTTGTATCACCCTCGACTCGACGTGTTTTCATTAGGGAAATCGTAAATAATAGCCTCTTCTATCCCTTGTTAATCACTGAGGTTATATAATAACTCAGAATCGTTACCCTGGCGTATTTTCAGGATCGATTACAAGTAGATCTGGGAAAAGAAAAAGATGAAAGGTGTGGTCCTACTTTCTGCTAACCTTGCAATGCATGGGAAGGTGAAATACATTCAACTTTGACCTGATCGTGTAATTTCTCAAGATCGACTTGCATAAGCAATGTGAAGTTGTGCCAAGAAGCATTGATGTTTGGCTTTGCGTGAGGATTCAAATGGCCCTAACCCTATCTCAAAGCAACTGGTCAGTGACACCTAAAAGTTACAAAAATAATATTTTTCATGCTGTTTACCTGGAACCAAAAAAAGAGAGTGGGAAACTTTAACCTTGTATCATTGTTAGTTTATACAGATCACAACCTCTATCACCAAAATATTGGGTCCAAAATATTAAACAACTCGTCCATAATACTAACAACTCCTGACTATGAATTTGACTAGAAAATTATAATTGCCACCGAATGCAGGTTTAGTTGGTAGTCATGGAGTATTGATCGGATCCGTGCCGTGTGTTTTTTGTACCGGCGATGTGACAGACCAACCATTTTAAAACATTGTTTATCATTTCTTAATAGATTAATGCACATTGAAAATTGAATTCTTGAAGATGACTTAGGCTTCAGCTTCACCATACCTAACAATCTCCAAGACTCAAGAAGTTATCACAGGAAATGGCACATATGTTACTGTATCCTCATGCCAACCCTCCTTTACAAAATGGGTATATTTCAGTTTTCTCTGATTCTTTTTATTTATCTGTTTTTTTTTTCAAAATTAAAAAAATTCCAAAGAGATCTATACTTCTCCCTAAAGTATGAGATTACATGCCCATTCTTTCACCAGTGAAGCAGTAGTTAGCAGATTGCCACCATTGGGGGGTTGAAGAAAAGCTTGCAAAAGTGGGATGTGGGATTGCTTTGAGTGATCTTCTCCCACCCAACAACTAGTTCAATCCATCACTGTTAGACAGTCTTTCTCACTCTCCCTCTCTCTTGTGGATCAATTCTCTTGACCATTTCCCCCAAGAAATGGCAGTTCCGTGAGCAAAATGGCTTATGTTTGGTCAATATTTCTGAGAATTAAGCAGGGGTAAATCATGTATAATTTCTCAGTCTAGCAAATTACAGTAGCCTGGCCAGTCAAGCCACGTGAGACCCGGAAAAAAATAAAGATTTTCCTTCTTTCTTCTTCTGCCCAATCTTGAGTTACTTTCCAAACGTTGACTTCGTTCACGAGTTTCAGATTTACCCATTTGGCCCCATCAAACCTTATGAACTTCCAAGACGAATAATACGACTTCGATCAAGACCGCACATCACTCCCGTCCATTGAGATCGGACGGCAAAAACCATGCGGTCAAAAGAATAGAAACCAATTTTGCTTCCATCGTGAATCCCACAGCTATTGCCGGGCTTTTGCAGGCGGTTTTAAGCTTCTCGTTCTTCCCGAGCCATAACTTGTTCAAGAAAACAGCCAAAAATTTCATCTTTGTTTGGCTCCACCAAGAAAAAGGAAAGAACCCAGTCGATCACATAGCCTAGAAAGACTCCTCCTGGAGAGTGAATCGGCAGGTGGGTTCCATTCGCTTCTGATGCTGAACATGGGGAAAGCTGGTCTCAGTCAGAATCTATGGATCTCTGTCTGTGTATTGCTCTTCGTTCACGCTCGGTCTTTTTATCTTCCCGGTGTCGCTCCTCAGGAGTTTAAGAAGGTGAAGCCTCTCCATCATGTCTCTGTTTTATGTAAGCCAAGAAGATGTTCTTGCTTGCTTGTTTGTTGCATATATTTGAAAAGACGGTTTCTTCAAAAGGGTGCAAGGTGACGAGAACGTGGGCATGTAGTCTTTTGGTATAGTCTCGTGTTTGATATTGGTCTGTGTTGATTGAAGTGGGAGATGGATGAGCCCATTTTTTCTTGATTCACATGCGGACTGGTTAATCTAAAGCCTTCGTTATGTTCCTGATACATGTATTGTCATCTAAGGAAACGGTGTTGAGAAGTGTATTGAAAGAAGGCTGTCGACTGTTGTTGTGAGTTTGACTTTAATTTTTTATCCAAGTGGAGTAGTTATTTGCATAAAGTTCATCGTTTTTACCATTAAACGATTGACCCAGAAATCAAATGGATACTCAAAGGATTATGTGTTTGCATCTTTGAGACGGTGTTTCCATGTCCTGTTCCTGGTTGCACCAACTGGAAATAATGCATGGTATTGTTCTTGATTGGGTAATTTTGGTGCAATTTTCGTGCTCTGGTTTATTTTACATGGACGACACAATTGGAGATCAAGGGAAGTAGTGTGATTTATTTAACAAAGTGCGATTGACTTTTTTGTGCATTCTGAGAACTGGCCTCAATCTGACTGGTGAAGAACAGTTGCTGTCTGCACTGAGATTTTAGCCTTTTTGCAAATTGGGATGAAATACATCATAAGCTGGTTTAGAAAGTCACAATCGTTTATAATATAACCGTTACTTCTGACGCGTGTAGCTACCTGGTTGATGGTTTCGGTGGTAAATCTCTTACTAAATTTCGTGTTGCTTTTGGATCGAAGCATCACCATCATAATGATTTTGTTCCTCACTAGATGTTGGATGATTGTTAGTGCATCCATTACTAAATTGCCATTGCATTCTGATCCAAGTATCACCACCTTATATGTGACCATCTTATCCAAGGATTGCTGTTCGCATAGTTATCAGGTGAATGGTTCCATTAGGGAATTCATTACTAAGATGGATTGATGTAATATAGGGCAAACATATTATAGCATTTCACCATTTTCACGGAATGAATCTTATTACATTTCTCCAAATTTAGTGGAGGAAAGTCTACACGTGCACATATGTTTATGATAAAGATGAAGCGCTCATGTTCCTAAGTATGTGTGGTGGAGAGCAAGGGAGTCCTTAGTTTCTGAATATCTTACTTATTTCTTGAGGGTTTTTGGTATACATGATCAAGGGCTCAGAAATCTTCTTAGCATTTCATAATGGATTGGTATATCATGGTGTAAAAGTGTAATCTCATCATGTGCAGGGAGAAGCTTTGACCGTGAAGGTGAACAAATTGACATCGACAAAAACACAGCTTCCTTACACGGTTTACTCCCTTGATTACTGTCGGCCTCCGAAAATTGTTGATAGCGCGGAGAATCTTGGAGAAGTTCTTCGGGGTGATCGTATTGAAAACTCTCCTTATGAGGTAGGTTATGTGAGTACGTGTATATGTATGTACAAAGTTACCTATAAAACTTTTTACTGCATGGCTTATAGATACGATGGAACACGTTTCTTTCTGATCACCTGATTGCTTCTTCTTATCACAGTTCAAAATGAGAGAACCCCAGATGTGCAATATTCTTTGTCGAAAGACTCTTAATGCAAAAACGGCAAAAGATTTCAAGGACAAGATAGATGACGAGTATCGAGTGAACATGTAAGTACCGATTAGCATAAAATGCTTGCAGAGCAAGAATTTCTATAACTTCATGATCTGCAACTGTTAGATGACGCATGCATAAATGGCAGGATATTGGACAATCTCCCTTTGGTGGTTCCAATAGAAAGGACTGAACAGAGAAACTCCATTGTGTATCAACACGGCTTTAATGTTGGCTTCAGGGGACAATATGCTGGAGTGAGTACCGATTTTAGCATTTTCTCTGTTTTCTAAAATAGAAAGAGAACAAAGTAGGTCTTAAATGTGCCAGGGTTTCTGGATATTTAACAAGTAAATGCTTCATCTTTTGCAGACTAAGGAGCAGAAACATTTTATCTACAACCACTTGTCGTTTACGGTCAAGTTTCACCATGATAAAGAAACAGGGGCCACAAGAATTGTTGGGTTTGAGGTTAAACCATTCAGGTCATTTTCTATGATCACATACCAAACACTGAAGGTTGATGCTAGTCCTGTTTAGTAAACATCTACCTCGATAATTGTGTTGAATCATCTTTTCTATCACTGTAGCGTCAAACATGCATATGAAGGCAAATGGAGTGAGAAGACTACTCTAACCACCTGTAATCCTCATGCAAAGCGTGTGGTTACTAGCTCTGAAAATCCTCAAGAGGTCGAAGATAAGAAAGAGGTTATATTTACATATGACGTTGGTTTCGAGGTAAGGCCCCTTTTTTAACCTTCATGAAATAAGGCCACACAAAGGAGTGAATCTTCAGAATACTCCTTTGGCTCAATTTCAGTATCTATGGTTTCTTCCTTTTCCTTTTTCTCAACACATATGCCTCACGCATTGTTCTTCTTGCAGGAGAGTGAAATCAAGTGGGCTTCTCGATGGGACACTTATCTTTTGTTGGCCGATGACCAGATACACTGGTTCTCTATAGTCAATTCTCTGATGATCGTACTGTTTCTCTCTGGAATGGTGGCTATGATTATGCTACGTACTCTCTACCGCGATATCTCAAAGTACAACCAATTGGAGACCCAAGAAGAAGCCCAGGAAGAGACAGGCTGGAAGTTGGTACATGGGGACGTGTTCCGTCCTCCTGCCAACTCGGACTTACTATGTGTCTATGTCGGGACAGGGGTCCAATTTTTTGGGATGATTCTCGTCACCATCATCTTTGCTCTTCTTGGTTTCCTCTCTCCTTCTAACCGAGGCGGTCTGATGACTGCAATGGTCCTGCTCTGGGTCTTTATGGGCCTTTTCGCAGGATACTCTTCAGCTCGCCTATACAAGATGTTCAAGGGAACAGAATGGAAGAAAATTACTCTCAAGACAGCTTTCATGTTTCCTGCGACCATTTTCGCTGTATTCTTTGTCTTGAATGCCCTAATTTGGGGCCAAAAATCCTCTGGGGCCGTGCCTTTTGGGACCATGTTCGCCCTAGTGGTGCTATGGTTCGGCATTTCGGTTCCTCTCGTGTTTGTCGGCAGTTACGTTGGCTTCAAGAAGCCCACCATCGAGGATCCGGTAAAAACTAACAAGATCCCAAGGCAGATTCCAGACCAGCTGTGGTATATGCGTCCCGCTTTCTCGATCCTAATCGGAGGGATACTTCCATTCGGGGCTGTCTTCATCGAACTCTTCTTCATACTCACTTCGATATGGTTGCACCAGTTCTACTACATCTTTGGGTTCCTCTTCATTGTCTTCCTCATCCTTATTGTGACGTGCGCTGAGATCACAGTCGTCCTATGCTACTTCCAGCTGTGCAGCGAAGATTACCAGTGGTGGTGGAGATCGTATCTCACTTCGGGTTCCTCAGCTCTATACCTCTTCCTCTATGCAGCTTTCTACTTCTTCACCAAGCTCAATATCACAAAACCTGTTTCTGGGGCCCTCTACTTTGGTTACATGCTCATTGGGTCATACGCATTCTTCGTGCTGACGGGCATGATCGGTTTCTATGCATGCTTTTGGTTCACGAGGCTAATCTACTCGTCGGTCAAGATCGACTAAACTTAGTTCCACACAATCAGAAGGTAAAGATCTTTAATTATTTCTGTACAAGTACTTTTAGAGGAGGCATACAGTGTAATCAGCATAAAGAATCGCTCGTGTTGTGCTCGGTTTTGAGTCCTAAATCGCGTGCCATGTGAGACACCTCCTTGACATCGTTCTGGTTTCTTTTCTCTCTTTTTCTGTTTTTTTTTTCAGTTTTAGTATACTTTGTGGTCGTTTTTTCTTATGAACTGTAAGAAAGGAAAACATTTGAGGGCGTTGGTAAAGCAGTTTATGCGGTCAGGTGCTTATTTCTGGAATTTCCAGAAACCTTATCAGACAATCTGCTTACCTTCAACTGATTTTCTTCCTCGTATCAATTGGTTCCGACCAGCTTTCGTCTCCTTCAACGCTGTTTAAGTGCGACCTTTCATCTTGTATTGCTGGGACGAATCTTTGGTGAAAAAGCAATCGTTTTGTTATTCATCGAGTGACGATCATGTCTATGGCTCTCAACACTCTGCTGCTTACTCGAACAATGAAGTTTATCAGATTCAAGGACACAATATAGGTCATGCCTATACTTGTATGGTCTGGGTTCGATTGTCATCCTCGCACATGAAATGAAACTGCTTCATTTGCTCTCGACAAGAATGTGTTTCATTGAAGCCCGCTATCGATCGATCGGTAGGGAGTTCTCATGAACACTTGGCGTTCGTCTAATAGTCATTAGCACGTCCGATCACCGATGAATCGATGCCCGTCGAGATTTCATGATTTACACAAGGGCCAAGAGAAATTGTTTTGCAAAAGCAATAAGAATAGAACAGTGTCAATAGCCGAATGCATTGTTCTTAACTTAACGAATCATCAACGTTTTCATTTCAGCCACTAATTCTAAATTGACGAGCACGAGAAAGATAACCCCCCCCCCCCCCNNCCCCCCCCCCCCCTTATGTATTTTTCAAGGAATAGTGCACAAAATTGATATAAATGGTCAATCATATATGTCTTGTCGTTTTACTTGTAAAACCTAATCATCAATGAATACTCTCATCATATTTATTGTCTTCAAAGATCTACACAAACAGGATGAATAATATAGATGTCTTTACCTATTGACATTTGAAAAGATATATGGTGGACTCTACGTATCTTACCAACCAACATTTTATTACTAGTCTAAAAAGAATTTATTTCCGTAAATGATCTTGAAAGGAACGGAGAAAAAAGAGCGAGGAAAGAAAATAAAGAATCAAGAAAAGGGTCACGTATACATTGGAGATCTTTATTGGTTCTTAACATTACAAAGCACGAGGACAATCATAAAACGGCACTCACTCTTAACTGGAGCAGACAAAAAGCAAAACCAAGATCTTGTGCAACGAATGATGAATGAGAAGAACATCATAAACTTTCGCCACTCTCATGAATCAGTCTACTTATGAGGATGAGTATTCTTAGGATGCGCATTAATCCCGGTAGCGACTTTGGCGACATCCATGGCCGAGGCCACAGGCTTCTTCTTGGTGCACAAGACCGTGTAACCTAGAACAGCCATGATGGTGACACCCCCGATCGCCAATCTCATTGGGCACACCGGGAATTTCTTGCGTTGGTGAAGCACTTCTTGCGCCGCGCCCGCTGCTTGATTTGGAATCGCCATTTCTGTTCTCTTTCTCAAAACACTCTTTCTATGGTTTTGTTTGCAGTCGCTGTAGTTTTGTTTGAAGATGTTGTGTGTGGTAATGTGCCATGAAATTTACTTGGCTTTGTAGGGAAGTTTAGGGGAGTATTTGTGGCTGCGAGGAGAGAATGTGAGGGTGGTATGAGAGTTAGGGCCGATTGTGAAGGGATGATGAGCACTTGGTGTCATGAAAAGAATTTTGGACCATTTTGACCATTGACTTAGTACTTGGTTCCTATTCTTTTATTAGGTTCAAAAGAATGGTTTTTTTTTTAATTATAAATTAATTAACATAACTCTACATATTTTAAGGATACATACACATGGTTCTGTTTTAAGGATTAAGTTGGCTTGTCTATGCATAAAATGTTGATTGAGCCTATTCAATAATTTTAATTTTGAATAATTAGTTCGGTAAATTTTGTGCTTTGTTTTATTGAAGGAAAATTAACTCATATTTTGGATTCAAACATTTCAGTCTCAATGTTGTTGAATCTTCAAATGCTTATGATGGAGGAAAAGATTCAGTTGCAATTAAGTCCTTTATTTCCACTGTGTATCAACTTGGCTTTCCCGTTGGCTTCAAGGGACAATATGCTGGAGCGAGTACCAATAAGCATTTTCTCTCTTTTCGTAGTTTGTCTTTAAATATGCAAGTGTTTGTGGATACGTAACGACTAAATACTTTATTTTTTTGCAGACTAAGGAGCAGAAACATTTTATCTACAACCACTTGTCGTTCACTGTCAAGTTTCACCAAGATAAAGAAACGGGGGCCACAAGAATTGTTGGGTTTGAGGCTAAACCATTCAGGTCATTTTCTATGATCACGTACCAAACACCAAAGGTCGATGCCAAACATCTACCTCCATAATTGTGCTGAATCATCTTTTCTATCACTATAGTGTCAAACATGAATATAAAGAAGGCAAATGGAGCGAGAAGACTACTCTAATCACCTGTAATCCTCATGCAAAGCGTGTGGCTCCTAGCTCTGAAATTCCTCAAGAGGTCGAAGAAATGAAAGAGGTTATATTTACATATGATGGTGATTTCCAAGTAAGGCTCCCCTTTTTTACTTTCATGATGTTGGGATGTGTGATTCATGCTCCCCATCGACAGGAAAGCGCAGGGGTCCCGCTTCGTATTTTCGTGGTACATCTGATTTTGAGCTATGTTATGATGGCATGAAAAGCTTAAAGAAATAGCAAGTGCTAGAATTGAAGTGTTTTGTGGATGTTGATTGTGAATGTGACATTGATAGCAGGAGATCAATTAGCGGATATGTTGTTTCCTTATTCGACGGAACTGTGAGTTGGATGAGCAAGAGGCAAAGCACAATTGCTTTATCTACAAGTGAGGTAGAGTACATGGCCTTTACTTATGCTGCTAAAGAAGTGATCTGGCTGCGTAGATTGTGTAAAGAGCTTGGTTTTACACAATGAGAAGTGAAGATTGGGTGTGATAACCATTCTTGGCTAAGAATCTTGAATTTCATGTAAGAACAAAGTACATCAGCATACAATATCATTTTATCCGAGAAAAAGGAGAACATAAAGTTGTAGTGCTTTGAAACATAGGTGAAAAGTGCAAATTCTCTAACCAAGGCAATGAGTGTAGAAAAGTTTAAATGATGTACAACTGTGTTAGGTTTGAAGAAGCATGTGAAGTATTCACCAAGTGCGATAATATTATGGTGTGGTTCATACCTCGCGGAAACTCGCCGGCCACAAAGAAGAAAGCAAAAAGAAAGAAAAAAAAAAGAAGAGAAAGAGAAAAAGAAAATAAAATCGAAAATAAAAAAAAATTACTAAAATTATCTACGTCAGTGCTAGCTGGCTAAAAGGACTGAATTGACACAAATATAAAAAGTTTAGGATTCAATTGTCAAATTTTAAACATTAAGGATTGAATTGATAAAAATGTAATAAATTTATGATTTTTTAAAATAATTTTTCTTTTTATTGATGGTCAAACTTGAACAACAAGCTATGTCACATCGTATGATTCATAGCACACTACATAAAGCAATGTGCCCGCAGGTTTCGGGCCAAATTTCATAAAAAACCCCAAACTTTAGGTTCAGTCCCAAAAATACCCCGAACTTTTTTTTGTCTCGAAAAAAACCCCAAATTTTAGGTCAAGTCCCAAATCTGCCCCAATTTTTTTTGAAATTTTGTGATTTTTTTTTGGACAAAATAAAATCCGGGGTAGATTTGGGACTGGACTTAAAGTTTAGGGTTTTTTCTGAGACAAAAGAAAAGTTTGGGGCAGATTTGGGACTTGACCTAAAGTTTGGGGTTTTTTTCAAAACAAAAAAAAGTTCGGGATATTTTTGGGACTTGACCTAAAGTTGGAGGTTTTTTAGGGAATTCGGCCCAGGTTTCGTGGAAGGAGGGGTTTTACCCAAAAGAAACATTCAATAGCTCTCGGCACACTGTTCAATCTCTTTTCGTGCAGCCTTCCGAGCTCTTTTAAAGAGTGAGTTCGGCAGAAGGATAAAATAAGCAAGAAGGTGCCCATCATGAACAGGCACTTCCACCATTGCTACTCTTGTCTTCTTTCCTCTTGTCTTATGTCACGAGTGGCGTATCATTTCCCTTCCTTAGCGAACAAGCTTTCTCCTCTTTCAATCAATGACCATCATCATTGGTCTCTCTCTCTCTCTTTCTTTCCACGGTCGCAACACCATGATGGCGTGGCATCGTGGCCATTGCCAGGAGACCATCATTGCATTTCCTCCCACGACTTTTTGCACAGTCATCGAGCGTCCATACGCTCTCGTCGGGTCGGAATTCGTCCAATGGCTTCGCACCCGAGACGTTATTCTAACAGCTACGTTGAACATGTAGTGAACAGATTGGCTGCTTTGTCAATCTAATTTGGAGATTAGGGTAAGCGTGATTGAGTCTTAAGTTTGGATGAACCAAGACAAGATGTGACCCCCTCTGTATATTCAGTTTAATGATATGATTTGGTTTAATAGAATTAAGGATCATGTGAAGTTAGACATGCGTGACGAAATTGAGATGCTTTATCATTTTACAAAGAACTTTCTCTGAGGACCATTAGTTGTGAAGGATGCAAACAAAAAAAATGAGATTGTGAGGTAAAACTAATATATTTCTATCGAAGATATAGACATCTAATCTTCCCTTAAGCACTAATTGAGGGTTATCTCCAAGCAAAATCGAATTTGTCCCCACCCCACCGTCCAAACAAATAATGCACTTGACCAAGACTTCTAATGCCATTACAGAAAGTTAAGGGGGCCCCTTAGTAATTTTTGTCTGCCGAGGCTTTTCTCCGAAGAAGATGGCCTTGCCCTTTACTTCAGAGTTATATAGTACCTCAAGCTGCTGCTGATAATCACTTCATCGCCATCAACAATCACAATGCATCTCCAAATAAACGTTCACTCCCGCAAGGAAAACGTTCAGCACAAAAGCATGGGAGACGGTCATCGTCGTCACGGCGGCAATCACGGTCATCAAGGCTCCCGGCACGGACAGGGCCTCACGCACGGCCAGAAACAGGGACACGGCCAAGGACACAAAGAGGGCCACGGCCACGGCCACGGACACAGAGATGGACACGGCCAGAGACAGAAAGAGGGACTGAGCCTCAAAGAGAGACTCGGCCAAGTACTCGTCCACAAAGAGGGACACGGCCAAGTACTCGTCCACAAAGAGGGACACGGCCATAAAGAGAGACATAGCCACGTACTCGTCCACAAAGAGGAACGACACGGCCAAGTACTCGTCCACAAAGAGGGACACGGCCATAAAGAGAGACACAGCCACGTACTCGTCCACAAAGAGGAACTACACGTCCACAAAGAAGCACGCCACGGACAGGGACGCTCGTCATCTTCATGGTCACGGTCATCGACATGGATGTACAAGAGCTCAGCCTCCGCCAGTACCGTGCCTGGCCGCCAAAATCAAATTCTAATCTCAAACAAATCTATGAAAGGCCAGCAGCTGCTGCCGCCGCCGCCTACTGTGGTTTATCAAATCTGTCCTCCCGTCGTCATCTGCCCGCCACATCGCCGTTAGCCTCTACCATGTGAAGAGTTCGGCCGCCGCTACTATCTGGTCATAGCAAGAATAAAGCTCCCTCGAGTTTCTTTTACTTAATGTTATATGTTAAGTGTGTGTATGTGTGTGAAGTAGTCACTTGTCTTTTACCCTCAAGAAGAATAGGTAATTTGTCCCTGCGGTCTTGTATTACGCGTTTTTCATGAACTAATTCTTGCTTTCTTCTCTTGAATTTCCTTTTCATTGGGCCAGAGCGTAGAGATGTAGGTATTCTTTGCGTTGGATGTCATATCTCTCACCTCATCCTAGTTGTGTGCATAGGTGATAGTGGATATGGATTCACATAACTGCTGGTGATCTTGCAAGTGCAATTAGATGTGTTAGTCTCATGGTTGCACCGATTTCTTTTTATGTTGCTCGCCAATGAATCTCCACTCAAGTTCAATGCCACTTTTTCTCATCTATAGTTGACAACAGTTTCTCTATTGTTTAGATTATACAACTCGATCGATTAAATCAATGTCTTTCCTCACAAGTCGCAAGTCACAAGCAGTTGAAGTTTCGATATGTTTAGTAGGTGCCACTTTTTCGTAGGATCATGTAGACATGAGTTCCTCGAGCCATATGAATGCCCGGTAGAGGAAGAAGGATGAGTAGTACAAGTCGGGTGGGGTTGTGATTTTGAATGGCTAGACCAATAAACGCTCTAAAAAACTAAATTAAAAAGATTTGTGAAAGCCATTGACGGCTTGATTCTTAGTCTTCAGAAAACATTTTCCGAGAAAACATATTCCTTATTTTTCGGCATTAGTTTCTCTTAGAAAAATGAATCAACATAAAATATTTTCCTAGTCACCGAAAAAAGGTTTTTCTTTCAAAACTTAAATTCAAGAAAATAATTTCCTCTTTCAAAAATTGGAAATCATTTTTCAGAATATGACTAGCTATCAAATCTTGGATCATAGACTCTGCGATTGGGCACGAGAACTCAATGCTCGTTCCTCGGGCCCTTGGCAGTAGGGTCGGGTCCCTGATGTCGGGCTTGGATCCATTGAGGCTGGGTCCAAGTCCATCTAAGCCGCGCCTCAAACCCCAACAATCATGCCCAAGTCCATCGAGGCCGAGGCCAAGCCCGGGATGTCAGTGTTCGAGACGATAGGCTTGGAAATTGCTGACATGGACGTCAATCGTCTTAAGTGGCACACTCGGCGTTGATGTGAACAATTTTAAAAATATTCGAAATTATTAATTATTTTCTTTTTCTTTCTTCCTCCGTCGATTGCCAGGCCTCAGCGATCGGCCACAGGATAGGGCCAGCGAGGGCTAACCTTGCCGACCGGCGACCGACGGAGGAAGAAAGAAAAAGAAAAAGAAAAAGAAAAAGAAAGAACAAAAAGAACAAGAGGAAAAAAATTATTAAAAAATTGATTTTTTTTAAATTGTAGAAATTGTCGACGTCAGTGTTGGTCGTGCCACGTAGGACAGATGACATTCATGTCAAGCAATTTTGGTAATTTTCCCGCCTGAATAGTGTATGTCTATTCAAGAAAAGTGAGGGCCGACCTTGCTGGCCAGCAATTGGTAGAGGAAGAAAGAAAAAGAAAAAGAAAGAAAAGTGAGGGCCAACCTTGATTTTGGTAATATCACTGTCATTCATTAGCATAAGAGAAACGAAATTATCTTCTAAAGATCAATGTCTATTACCCGGAGGTTTCCTTAAGTTTAATTTTTTAGGTAATTTTTAAATTTTCAATTAAATTATGAGATTTTTTCTGTTTTTAATATAATATTGCAATACTGATTTAGGAATTCTTAAAAGATGGAAAATTTAAAACAAAACTATCAATTGGTGCGTTATTAATATGCTGTGTTAATTTTAGTTAATAATAAGTTTCCTCGGGCTTTACTTATAATATTTGATGTAATGTGGAAAAAGGAAAATAAATCGTGAATGTTTTTAAATTGTGCAAGTTTTTAAAATAGCTTTTCGTTGATCCCAACATATTGGTGTTAGGAAAGCAAATCATTAATCTTTCTTCATCATGCACTAACACAATAAAATAAACTACCAAAAGTTTTGGTTTAGAAAATTCAATCGCAAATTTTTTAAGAAATTAATGTTTCTTTTCATATAGAGTGAATAATGAAGAAAGAAAAGGAAGGTATGGTTGCAAAATTTTGAAGATTTTGTGTAACCAAGAAGTTCATATTGAATTTAGTTACGGTTTAATTTTTTTTCTAAGAAATTAATTGAAAATAGACACCTTACGTTCGTCAGGAATGAAGAGCAAAGCGTAAGCATCCTCCACTAACGCGCGACCTCCTCTTCTTGGTAAGAGGTTTTCCTCTATTTTTCTAAAGAGCTTTGCCCTATCCATGGTGATAGTCCTTTCTAAACCCTAACTTTCTCAATCCCCTCAATGGATCTTCCTTATCCTCCACATTCCTTCCCTGTTTCCCCATTACACAAACCCTACCCTTACCATCGAAATCCCCCTCCCTTACGAACAAACCAGTAACTCTCTTTCGTGCTTAGAAATCAAACCATCCCACGTATCCACAGTTTTACATCCCATTTTCAAACCCATTCCACATTGTGCCTTCACCAGCATATATACAATATCCTTTACAAGTTCATCAGTCAAAAATTAAAACCTTAAATTGCCACTCCTGCTACCTCTATACTGGTAGAGCTCCCTTCATTCGAAAATTCTGAGTAGATGCATATTAAACGTCTGAGATGGACTCGTTCGCCCCTTTGTCTGAAAGATGACTGAAACTTGCGAGCTATGAATGGAACTCTATGTACAACTCCTGCTCTCTCTGTATAGGGGTTTTCGTATTGTTATCTCCTAGCGAAATGGCTGAGGTTCATGTACTACTTGCCGGTTCTTTGAAAATGGCCGAGATTCACAAACTCCCTTCAATTTCTGAAGTGGTTTTGAGGTAATATTTTTTCAAGTGCAACCTGCGTGTTTGAAAGAGGAGAAGTTAATATGGCATATGAGACAGATAAAGAGCTAAGGTTGGCAACACTGTGTAAGAGCTTGGGGGACCTATGGACAGACAACATTATTGCCAATGTGACTGAAGATTGGTATGAGAATAAGCTGAATATGTGCAATCTTACTTTGGTAGGGAAACTCTACTCGAACCCTAGCATTAATGTGCAATCGTTTTTATCTACTATGACGAAAGCATGAAAAACGGAAGATGTTATATGTGACCATCAAGATAAGGGCATATTCTTCTTTACTTTTAGCTCAGAGGAAATCATGAGAAGAATTCTTGATACTAGCCCATGGTCATTTTCTAGTAATCTCTTAATTCTCCAGTAACTAGATCTTAAAATACCCATTCATCGCCATAATTTTACTCATTGTGCATTTTGGGTTCATGTGGTGGGTTTACCTCTTCTTATGGTTAATGAATCAACCCTTAAAACAGTGGGTAACTTTATTGGAAAGATTGTTAATGTGAAAATGGAAGCTAAAGAGGGAGGCTTATGCAAATTAAGAAAAGTGAGAGTGTTACTTGATCTTGAGAAACCTCTACAGTCGGGAATGGTACTGAATATTGATGATGACCAGATATGGATCGATTTCAAGTATGAGCGTCTTCCTCGATTTTGCTATTATTGTGGGAGGATTGAACACTACACCACTAATTGTGGCCATATGCAATACAGAGAATCAGAAAAGGGGAGTGATTGGAGAGGGAAAGTTTGGCTCATGGCTTAGAATGGAAGCACGGGAAGCTGGTCCTTTTTGGAAACTATTTTTTGGGAATGAGTTCCCATTGCCCCAGGATGATGAAGTGGTCCCGGAAACACAAGTCCAGAAATCTAGTGCACATAATTTAGCCTAAATAGAATCTATTTCATCATTATCTCCTAAGCCAATGGAGATTATTCAGGAGGGAGGCTTAAAGAGGAAAGGGAAAGAAGTCATCGAGGAAACATGGGCTGCGAAAGGAAAAAGAAATCAGGGCAAAACACTTCTTCTCTCGAATTCCCCATGATCTGAAGTTTGCCTAAAGAACCTAATGGAGCTGTCAAAGAAAATCAAGAAGAAAGGTAAATTCCCATATGTTAAAAAGTTGTGTCGGTGCTCAACTAACTCGTCTCATGGGGATGCTATGAATAATATTGATGAAACGCAACTTTTGGAAACTCCAATTGTGGTGGAAGCTGGTTATAAGGATTGGGCTTTAGTGGCTAGCCCTAATAAGCTACAGGGGGATAAATGAGAGTATTGAGCTGGAATTGTCAGGGATTGGGCACTCCCCTGACGTTCCAGCAACTTCAAGCCTTAGTGGTTCAAAAGCGTCCCAACATAATCTTTTTAATGGAAACAAAAAATAAAAAGAGGTGATGGATGGTGTTAGGAGGAGAGTAAAGTTCCCAAATCTGGTTATGGTTAGTCCCGTTGGAATTGCGAGGGGTTTAGCGATTCTATGGAATGAGGAGGTCGAGATTGATATCAATAGGAGTGAAAATGATTTCATTGATATTATGTGTGAGGACTTAAGTGGAGGAGGTAGAATGCGAATCACTTTCTTGTATGCTCCATCTATATACCAAGAGAGGTTAACTCTTTGGCAAACTTTACAGAATATACCTTCTCAAAACAATTTCCCTTGGCTTTGTGTGGGTGATTTTAATGAGGTACTCTACCATTGGGAGAAAGAAGGTAAACGGGAAGCTGATCACTACAGAATAATTGCATTTATAGAGATGGTGAATGCTTGTTCATTAATGGATTTGGAAACCAAGGAATGTAGGTTCACATGGGCGAACAATAGAGAGGGAGATACTTTGGTGAGGAAAAGACTTGATAAGGTACTATGCAATGTTGCGTGGAGGACTTTATTCTTTAATGCGGAGGCCTATGCTTTTCCTGCTGTATGTTCTGACCACTCTCTGATTCTCATTGATACTTTACCAAAGTGAAGCAAAAGAAAGAAAGAATTTAAGTTTGAGGCCTTTTGGTTAGATGATCTGGAATGCAAAGAAGTGGTTAAAGGAGAATGGGGGACAAGCCCACTTACATGATGTAATATTGTATAGAAAACAAGAGCTGTTTCAGTGGCATTGTTGGAGTGGAGCAAGAAGGAATTCTCCAATGCTCATACACAAATCCAAATACTTCAAGAGAGTTTGATTGCCTTAACTAATAATTCGCAAGGTTTCAGTATAGAACAATACAAAATGATCACAAACCAAATCTCTGTGTTATGGAGACAAGAGGAGCTTTACTGGAGTAT